>JAPKLW010001643.1:0-10327 GCA_026898455.1 Plectranthus barbatus | reverse complement strand
ATTCTTTGACAAGCTCTTTAGAGGGTGAACTTCTAGGGGCACGTCAATCGACCAACCCCTGGGTTGTTTATAAATTTATTTGTCTTTTGCTATAATTTGTATGCAGATTTAGCATCGATCATATATTGAGTTGGGTCGTTGTAAACTCAGTATACTTTGCTTCCTTTCTCTCTGTCTTTACAAGTGTTTTTGACAATATCAGAAAGGGAGAAATTGTTGGAAGTATATACTTATACTCCCTCTAGGATCAATGTTTTGATATGTCAAAACCTACATTAGTCAGTTTTTTTCCAATTCCTAGAGTTCTAAACTATAATCCTTGTATAGGATCGAATTAACATGTAATAGAACTTAAGCTGCAAAGGACAATGCTCGATAACTAACAATCATCATGCCTAGCCTTGACCTAAAACTTTGTTGGAGCACTCAGTTTAAGGTCCTACTATACTGACAAGGAGAAGTCAGTATAAGGGCTTTCCCGAACTAACTGAGGAGAAGTCAGTTCAAGGGATTTCCATACTGATAAAGAGAAATCAGTATGAGGGCGTTTTCCATACTGACTATAGTTAGTTAGTGTGAGGGTTTACCATACTGACCCTGGAAAATCAATATAAGTGCAAAGTTGTACTTACTTTTAATAGTCAGTATCAGTGTCTCTACCTTTAAAGAATGAGCATTTTGAAAGATATCGAAGCTCAGTCAGACTTAGGCATTCATATATGTCCAAATCAGTACGAGGTTATCCAAACTGGGATCCCTCGGGCTGAAAAGAAGTCTGACAAAAAGTTAGTGTAACGTACACTAACGCTGCAGAGCAGAGCAGAAAGGAGACCTAAGGCATGGGCTACGATTGGACAATATAATCCATGAGTCTAACGTCTGGATTTATGTGTCTAACGGATAGATTTTTAAATCTCCATAGGTCTTCCCCTATATAAAGGCCAGCCCTTCCAACCTTAACAGGTTACCTGAACAGAATTCAAAATCTACTAATCTAAAGAGACAAAGGCATTTTCAGATCATCTCTCTTTGCTAAACTCTCTGAGTTTCCTTGTTTTCTAACACGAGACTAGAGTCTCCGGACAAAGTTACTCGCCGTGCTAACTTCTCCTAGCACGAGGTTGAACCTTTAAGTTGAAGCTCTTCTTTGTGAATATATCTTTCTGAGATATATTCATAGCAGTCAGATTCCTAGTTTGGGATTCTGATTCTCACGGGCGTATGCCAACCACCTGAGAAGAACAATTAAATATCTAACCACCGGGAAGGAGGCTGCGGGGTGCGTCCCCACTTCAACCTGAAGACTTAGTCTGCAAGGAGTTTCTAGGCGAGTGCCACAGCTGACCAGAAGACAGAGGTGCCATCGAACTGTATATAGATCATAAGAAGGCTTGTATTAACTTAGTGAATTATCCAGACCTTGGGTCTGAAGAGTGGATGTAGGATATTGTGATCCGAACCACTATAACTCTTGTGTGTTCTTTACAGCTTTCTTTACTAACTGCTCTGTTTTTCTTTTACACAAACTGAGTTTAAAACCTTCAATACCTCTAAGTATTGAAGAGTATATACCATGAAACTGACTTAACCAGGACAGGACTAAGCTTAAGTTCTTTCAAACACACAAAACTGACTATACTCTGTTTTAGTCGAACAATTGTAACTGTCTACTTACTTCTGCTGCTGACGCATTACCTTCCGCTGCACAGATTTGCAATCTGATTTCGGGACCAACAGTATATAAAAAGGTTGATATATTATATGTAAACTGCACAAGAAATATAGACAGGCTTCGATAACTTACAATTAAAATTCAAAATATAGATTACATTGTACATTTACAACGATCATGGATTTGGGCACCTATTAATAACCTATATTGTTTACCAAATTTAACATTATTCTCCCAAGGAATTCCACTCTTATATAGAATTTGATTCACATAGGCACATGCATACACTCCGCAACTATTGAAGTCGGGTTGAAGGTATCTCTCTTCTGGATGCTTCAATAAATTTGGGAAAGTAGTAATCCTCCTACGACCCACCCTGCTCCAATAGGCCGATGCATAAAAAAGATGAGATAACATTCTAGTAAGTGGCAACACCTCCTTATCCATCTTCAAATAAATAATTGGGTCATCCGAATATTTGAATACGTGGCTAATTGAATCGAATAAATCAATTTCCACCTCTCAAGATCAATCCTCAGAGTAAACCAATGAGCCGACCGTGTGTTACGAATTAAAATAACCTACAATTAAGAAAATTACATCAACCAAAGTAAATAAGACATTTTAATATTTTGGAACTTACTTGTTTTGCTTTGGGCCACTCTTTGTTGCCCCCCATTTCATCCAATCCCTGGACTGTTTTTACTAAATCCGGATTGGGGTCCCACCAATTGTATTCATCCGCAAATGGCAATGGGTAAGTCCCCTCAATATACTCAGGAGGCATGGATGTATCCCAATCTTGACACAATAATGCCTACATATATAGTTTAATAAATTTTTGTAAAATAAAAAATTCCAAAACTAAAAAGAATAAAAAATGCAGGAATAACTTACAAAGAAACGAGGGCTTAGAAGGATGGTACTATCCAAATCTACACCAGTATTATTCAGAATCCCGCCCTCAACCATGCTCGGTTCACAACAATAAATAACTCTATTAGTTGTTAACAAATCAAAATAATTAATTAAAAATTAATTTTTTTAAAAAAAATTCAAAACTAAACTTACATCTTCCCTCATATCGAGGGCCGCATCGAGCAAAGACGTGAACCACAACTCCAACCCAATGTCGGGAAATATTACACATGCATCCGACATTCACTTGAATATTGTGAACTCCCTAAGAAGCATGTCCCATAATTCAGTTGTTGTCCGCACTGGAACACAAGTAGTGCTACTAGACACTTCAGCGGGAGTACCGTGCTGTAGATGAGTACGAGTATAAGTTGGAGTGTGTTGTACTCGAGTCCTCTCATTCACAGCAGTGTTTTGAGTACCCCGACAAGAATGACCCTCGAACAACTCCTTCAACCAATCCTTGACCCGGGGCCATAGGGCTTCCTACAACCCTCCAATAATTTGCTGAACGGTGTCATCATTGAGGCGGACTGCTTGCGGCGGAGAAGAAGATGTGTGTTCGGTCTAACATATATATTAAAATATTTATATAGTAATTTAAAAGGATCATAATGTAAATATAATTATAAAATAAATACCTCTATTAATAGCTCCGAAGATAATGCACCTCGGGATTGCTTCGCCGACGAATGTGGAGGTAGTATACTCTCCTGGATTGGGATGTCAAACACTATTGAGGGTTGTGGCTGGGAGGTGCCTGCCTAGGAGGGCTATGGCTGGGAGGGGCTCGGCTGGGAGGGCTCTATCTCGGAGGCATCCGACTGGGAAGCTCCATATCGGGATGAGGATCTCCGAGAGGTGGATTTCCGAGAGGTGGATTTCTGTGAGGTGGACGGCCTCGATGAAGAGGACTTGCGGCTCCTCGATCCCCGATACGGGATGTATCTACGTAGTAGTGGATCAGCAGCTACAGTCAAACTGATCCAATAGTTCGATGCGGCTTTGACATCCGTCTGCTCTAATGTGATGTTGCATGCTAGCTGAAAAAAATATAAATCACTAAATATACTTACTTTATATTAATATTTATAAAATGATTATAAACATTTTTACCTCGTGATTGAAAAACTGAGTGAAGTTAGCATCCCATGCGAAGATCGGACTCCACCTCAGACAACGAGGGCTACTTTTCTTTTGTTTGACCTATTTTGCAATCAATCTAGCCGAATCCGGGATAGCCTCATAAGACCACACCTGCAAAATAATTAACATTATCGATTAAAATTACTAAATCCATTAAATTGGATAAAATAAATTTAATTAATATCTTCAATGTCCAAATAGGACCATATACATGCACTAAGGTACGACCTCTGGATTTCTGACCACAACAGATATCTGATGTAGTAGGACGTTGTAGGACCACGAACCCCAAGGAAATGATGTCCGTTGCACATTACTATCTGCCAGGGCAACAACACAAGTGTGTACACGGTCTCTCCCATCAAAGCTTGCAAGCATCCGGTATACAAAGAGGATCTCAACAATCCTCATGTAGTCATCAACTGAGGGGCTAAGCTCGATCCTCAAGTCCTTTAAATATCTGTGCAATTTGTCCACGATGGGCAACTCCTTATAGTAATGAAGACAAGAACTCTCTGAAATACAGTACTCCTTATTCGCATCAAAACCCGAATCACCAAATCATAGCCCAGTCACCACGGAAAACTCTCGAGTGCCAAATCGAATGTTGATATTTCCAACACAAAACCAAAGCTCATCCACAACTCCCTCTACCTCAATCTCTTGGGTAATCAAAGCTCACAAGGCAATAATTGTTCTTTTGGAACATTTCAACTCTGGAAAATACTTGAACGGTCCCTTGCGAAATAAGTAATACGTTTCCTCGCCAAACGCGATCAATCGGACTCGGAAATTGTCCAGAATATCCTTGGTGTATACATTAGGGGGTTGGGATTTCCCTCGCATGCTCGGTCTCATCCATCTCAATACCTATCACAAACCAAATTTAATAATAAGAACAATAAATTAAATAAATAAAGTAATTAAATTAAATAATTTGAATCATATACTTGAATTTTTAAACCTGAACAATCGAATGCTCGAATTTTTCACTAAAGTAAATTATTTAATTTAAAAAATAAAATTGAATACTCGAATATTTAAAATTTGAGCAATCGAATATTTGAATTTTGACAAAAATAATAATAAATTATTTAATTTTAAAAATAAAATCGAATATTCGAATTTTTAAAATCAGAACATTCGAACAATCGAATTTTCACTGAAATAATAATAAATTATTAATTTAAAATTTTAAAATCGAATACTCAAATTTAGTCACCTAGTCAAACGAGTGCTCGAATTTTCACTAAATATAACTTAATAATATTAATTAATATTAACGCATAATTACAAAAAAATCAACCTATTTTAACGCATATTAACAATAATTCAAACTATTTAGCACCTAGTCATTTAAATCAAAAAATTGACGCATATTAACGAAAAATAATAAACCTATTTAAATCAAAAAATTCAACCGATTTCACAAAAAATAAAAATCCTATTTATAACAAAAAATTCAAGAATTAACACATACATTTATATAACCTATTAACAAAAAATTACAGTGCTTATTCGAACCAAGACAAACACAAAAATAAAAAACATCATAAATACTGCAAAAAAAATTTGCAAAATACTGGACCTGATTGTTTTCGCCGGACATGATTTACGCGGTTTATATTTTTTTACCGTGGGATTGTGTTAAAATTCTAATGCTCCTCGAATCCAAAATCTTCGTGTGCTCGGCTGCTGCTTCAATGATGGAGAGAGAGAGAGAGAGAGAGAGAGAGTGAAAAGTGGGGATAGTGGGGTAGGTGGGGTAATATGTGTAATATTGACTTTAAACCTATTTTTTAATTATTTAAGCTTTTAATATTTTAAAATAACACAATATAACATATATTATTATATTTGGTACTAAATTCTCCAAAAAGTAAGTCTAAACAATTGTAGTAACTAGTTTCTAAAAATTCAAAGATTTATGTTATAATTGCGAAAATTGATAGTTTTATGTTTTAGTTGCAATTGTTTGCGAAATATGTTATAATTGCAAAAGTTAAGAAAAGTTTTGTTAATTTTTGCAAATAAACCTATTAACATAATTTTTTTTGAAGAACAAGATTACACTAAATTATTATTATCTTAACCATATATTTTTTTCAGCTACAATTTTAATATTTTTGTCAATTAAATTGACTAGAGAGAAATTATATTGACCAGTCAGATTAAATTGACTAAAGAGAAAAATGTGTAAGTGTTATTATCTTTAATTCTCATTGTCATACTTTTTTTTTCCAGTCTTTCCAGCTAAAATTTTCATTTTTGTGTCAGATTAAATTGACTAGAGAGAAAAATGTGTAAGTGTTCGTAAATTGACTTGTCAGATTAAATTCAATAAGGAGAAAAATGTGCTTTTAATCATATATAGAGTTCTGCTCTCTTTCAATACATGGAAGATGTGTATTGTCAGTCAATTATGGATTCATTTACTTGAAATTTTTTTGGGAGAGCACTGATCCAACCAAGCCAGATTATGTGTGGCGTGTTGTTCCCCAGCACCTACATTACTTGCAACTCATTCAAAAAATCTTTGAAATTATAGGTTGGAATTACTAGGAGTGGACCTTGAATCTGAAAGTGTTCGTTCTCGGAGGAAATGAGCCAATATTCTCGGACCTTCATTAGGGGAACATCCAAATCCTTCATGAATACAAGGATTTATTGCTGGGAATTTCTATTGGGCATACAGTCGTGCCTGTGGATCACGGAGGCAGTAGCAACACTGGACAACAAGCACATGGCGATGATCATGAAGATGACGATACATGGTGTCCGAACAACAACGATGATTTCGAAAATGACGGGGAAACATATGTACAGGAGACAAATATTGATTCTGACGACAGACAAATTATTTTTTCCACGGGGGAGAGACATGTCTACGACGATATTGGCAATCCAAATCCTTACATGACCATTTATTTTGACGACATGTTAGTATTTTGGAACAATGATGTTCAACAAATAAAGGCTGGTACATATTTCAAAACTAAGGACCAATTGATGTATGTAGTTACTGCATGGTCTGCATCAAAGGGTGTTCAATACACCACCTAGAGGACCTCCAAAACCACGTGGGAGGTGAAATGCAAAGAGAAGGATGTCAATGGTCCTCCGTGCCAGTGGAAAGCTAGGGCAGTTTATGATAAACCTGCAGGGAGGTGGAAATTGAACACATGGACAGAGGATCACAACTGCTCCGGAAACAATTTGGTTGTCAATATTACAACAAATCTCATAGCCAAACTCATTCTTCCCCACCTTCAAGCTGATCTGGAGTACAAGGTGGCCAACATCATTGTTAATGTCCATGAAAAGTGGAACGTGGACATTGGCTACTAGAAAGCATGGCATGGCCGTCGAAAAGCGTTGGAGGCTCTCTATGGTGATTTGGAAACCAACATCCAAGAGCTGCCGAGGTTCATAGCGATCCTATGCCAACACAATTCGGATATGGTTGTGGTATGGAAGTTTCTCAAGAATGAGAAGCACATGGCGTAGAGAATGTTCCGGTATATGTTTTGGGCATTCGGTGCCTGCATTATGGTATATCAGCACACACATCCAGTGGTGATGGTGGACGGAACGCATCTGCGTGGGTCGTATAAAGGGAAGTTGCTGCTAGCTATGACCAAGACAGCCAACAATCACATAATCCCACTCTCATACGCCCTGATCGATGAAGAGTCCACCCACAGCTGGAGATGGTTTCTTATGCACCTGCGCCTCAACATTCTAAAAGAACGACCGACGTGCATCATATCAGACCGACATGCCGGTCTCCTTGCTGCATTTTAGTCATATTTTAAGTGTTTTCCTGGATCTAGATGCCATCAATATTGTCTTCGCCATCTTCGCTCCAATTTATTGGATAAGTTCAAGACGAGTGGGCTCAAACAAGTTTGCACCAGGATAGGACAAGCATTTAATGGGAAGGAGTACAATAGAGCTTGGTCTGATTTGTGGGATATGAACCGTGCTGCATATGATTGGTTGCAGCATCATCCAGCTGAAAAATGGACACTGTACAAGGATGGAGACCATCGTTGGGGCAACACGACAACTAATATTGCTGAGAGTTACAAAAATGCTCTCAAAGGTTGTCGTTTCTTGCCTATCCTTGCCATCCTAGAATCCACTATAGAGAAGTCATCAAAGATCTTTGAGCATGCCCGAGATGAGCTCATCACTTGCAATACTGCACTTCCCCTAACCAATATGACCGGTTCATGAAGAGTCGATTGAAGGCCAACGAGCATGTGGTACGATTGTACAATCCCGCTAACCATGTTTACAAAGTGGTCAACACTTATACCACAGAACAAGGTGAGCGACGAGAAACTTAGTCTGTCTACTATCCACAACGGTGTTGTTCTTGCGGGTAGTGGCAGGCAATGCGGTTCCCTTGCTCTCACGCAATTGTCGTTTCTCAAGCAAGGAGGGATAATCCACTTGATTTGGTGCATCACTACTATACCATTCAAGCATGGTGTGCACAGTTCAGTGGGGGCTTTTACCCGATTCCTGGAAACTCACACACTGTGAATGTTGGATGGCGGCTCAAGCCAAGTCCAATCCGCCTTGAACATGCAAAGGACGACGTCAAACGCAGTGCTACCATATGAACAGGGATTATCAAAGTCAGACGAGTGGGGGTGGGAGAAAATGCACTAGATGTGGAAATCCTGGTCATATTGCAAGAAAATGTCCTTATTCTCATCCTCCATTAGATAGGCTGCCGATTCATCGTATTTACAATGCCGATGGTAAGCGCAATGAAGAATACAATGCTGGTGATGGTGATCAAGACAATGGTGGTGACGAGTAGAACATTCTCAATGTATTTTTATTTTATTATCTTCAATTTCATGTATTTTAGTTTGATTTTAGTAGAAGAATTATTATTATGCCACATATAAATTCGTTCGCACGCATGAAATGAAAAAAACCTAAAAATTCGTACTATTAGTATTTTAACATTAATAAGAATAATATAATATTATAAAATAATGGGGCACGAATGTGTCAAATTCGAACCACAAAAAAATTCACAATTTCCACATGGTTCGAATCTGACACATTCGAACCTATTACTTTTTCCACAATCTAGGGTTTTTTGATCTAGGTCTACATGTCTAGGGTTTAGGTCATTTTTGTAATTTTTTCCTTACAGCAGACTGGCGATGAGCAGACTGCCACAGATTAATAGCTTGAGTTCTTACGTACCGGAGTACAACCTTTCTATCGCGTTGGTAGACCTGGTCCATAATGTACTCTGCCAAATGCCAGAAAAGGTGAAGCGGCCTCAGAAGATGAAAACCGACCCCTCTATGCAGGATACTAAGAAATTCTGCGATTTTCATAATGATCATGGACATACCACTGCAGACTGTCGAGCGCTGCGGTTGGAGGTAATCGAGATCCTTAAGAAAGGGTTGATGGCTGAATTCCTATCAGATAAAGGGAAGCAAACATGGAGTCGAGATAAATAGCCCGAGCAACTGCGGAACAACACTAAGCCGACCAATAAGCCACCGGCCTCGGTCCGCACCATAAATTGTATCACTGGCGGATCAGAAATTAGCGGCATTACCAGGTCGGCTGCCAAGTGAGCCAGAATATTGACTCGTGAAGAAGCCCTAAGACCCCAAAATAATCTTGCACATGCACCGATCGAGTTTACAGACAAGGAGGTTCTGGGGCTCGACCACCCCCATGATAACGCACTGGTGATATCTCTGCAACTGTCAGATTGCCTTGTTTAACGTATCTTGTGAAGGGATTCGTGAACTGAATCACGAAGACCGTTTGCCAAGGATCGTTAATTGGAATATCAAAATAAATTGCTATGCCTATGAATGATCCTAGCATGCTCCTATATTATTATGCATAAGAAGGTTTATGCGGAATACCTGGATTGATGAGCTCTGAAGAACGAGTGCGCGGAGATTCCCTTTGATCTTTCCCACGCACAAAGATTTAATTCCTAACAGATTGAGGAAATAAATCTTGAGAAAATAAAACAGTTATTTTCGAAAACAAGGAGAGAGAGAAGAAGAAAAATCCTCATGATTTGATCTTCTGATCTGTATCCCAACTCGATCTGAAAATCTGGTGAAGATTCTCTATCAGATCCCTTGCCCGGTTGAGAAGCAGAATTTCCTCCTCGTTCACAGATCTTAGTCGATCACCACAGCTCCCAAAACTGGTTTGCTGTGTGCAACTTATGATCTTGTGGTGTGTTGAGATCTGAGGAACTGAGGCCTATTTATAGGAAAATACTGGACTCCTATTAGGCTTGAGTTTCATGGGCCAGACCAGGGACCAGAATGCAAATAGCAAATAAGGCCTATCAATTAATTAATTCCCATATTCAACCTAGAATATAATTAATTAATTAATATTGATTCATTCTACCAGAGAATCAATATTGTCCTACCTATTTTCTACCACGTTTTGAGGTACGGGTTGCATGGGCTCGGTATATCCCCACATTTAAGGTTACAGACATTCATTAATTAATTTAAGCTCTGACAAGTGATACGTGCGTAAATTGACCTATATTTTGGTGTGTTTGTGTGCTTG
>JAPKLW010001642.1:27778-169277 GCA_026898455.1 Plectranthus barbatus | reverse complement strand
GGTAAAGCAGGTCGGTGTCGAAGCGATCCAGGAAGAAAACCCTAGCATGCTGGCGGCGCCCGAACGTTGAAGCCCTAACTGCCTCCGAAAGATCCGCGATCATTCCGATACTCACGGCTAGCCGTTGCAGCTCAACGCCTAGGGTTAGCCATTGCCTACCTGCCTCTATCTTGTCTATAAATAGGGGCATGGAGTTCATTTTTGCATTCAATTATTCCCTAGACAGAGATTACGCTGTTACGCTGCTGTTTTATCACTCAATTTGCTATACACGTTCATTTTCTCTCTAGTTTTCACGTCAAACTGCGGTTTCTTAGTCGTTCATTTCTGATTTCTTGCTATTAGTTGTCATTATCTGATAAGAGTTTCAAGGGCTCCTATTTCTTTGAAATTCGAACCTCAACAGTCATGATAACATTTTAGGATGATTATGCTGACTAACGCTCTTACCACCAAGTTGTGAGATTTCCTACCCATGGGAAATTCAGTCAATCAGAGGCGAACATAAATATGCGTAAATTAGCTACAACATCAACTTGCAAAACTTGAAAGAGCAAGACAAGAAGAAGAACTATAATCCGATGTTCTGAAAAGGGTCCCTATAGACCCCGATCATCTGGAGCAAACCACTTTCACCAGAGCTAACATTGGTCACGGACGAAGGATTAATTTGATCTGATTCTTAACTGAGCGACATAGTTCCTTGACATAGTCTCATGTTGACATGACAGGGGTTGATACATCAATAGTCACTTACTCCCTTTTAAGTTGATCTATCATTCAAGCCCGTGCAACTGAAGCGGAGAAGATTATCCGAAGATAAAGAACCAGTCATTAAATAAAGAAGTAAAAAGTTAATGGAGATTTGAAACATATTTAATTGAGAATAATTGAATAGACTATGACCTTAATTGTACAAAAAAAATTATGTCTGTAACATGCGATTGATAAATCTAATCATAAATATCAATGATTTCTACTAATATCGTAATTTGATTTTGAATTATTTTGTGTATAATTATAAAATATTTCACCTATTAATTAAGGAACTAAGTAGTTCAATTAATGAACTATTGATATAACTATTACTATGTAAAGCAAGTCGAACATAAAAAATGTAAGAAATTCCGACTAAAATAATTACATGTATATAAATTTAAATAAATTATATAATAGAATTATTTGATTATTGAATATTTAAAATTGAACCATTATTTCATAACCATGCCCAATTTTAGTGAAAAACGTTTATGTAAATTAATCTTCACTTAAAAAGTATAATTCTCCCACATTATATAGTAACTTCCATTTAGAATATAAGTTCTACTTAAATTATTGAGCACTTTTATCTACTCAGTTATTTTATATATTATATATATACTTATTTAGAAACAAAAGTTAATTTGACACATTCATAAGTAATGTTTAATCTATTTCTATATTTTTTATAATATTTAAAATATAATACTAGTAATTTATTGAACATATCTGAATAAATAGCTTTCATTTCAGAAGCCCTCAATGATGGGCCTCGGCGGATCGGCAGAAATGAAACTTTAAAATAATAGTAACATTTTATTTTCTCTCAAAAAAATAGTACTCCATTTTTCGCAGAATCCCTTTGGCCGTAGAAGAATTCAGGCGAGAGTTTGAACTCCAATCGGATTCACTTTAAGGTATAATCTCTCCACCCCGAGTTAGTTCTTTTGTTTTATCTCAGCCGGATTTTTCAATGTTTTTGTGTGGTTGTGGTTTGTGTGTATGTGGGTTTTTTTACGTTTAGAGGATTAATTGTTGTAATTTCTTACAATGGGTCTTTTTATGTAATGATTTGTTTTCCATTTGTTCTTAGATTTTTATTATTATTATTATTGTTATCAAACTTTCGTTGTTAATTACCAGCTGTTTTGTGTGGCTTTTTTATTTCTGATTTTGTGTTAGCTCTGTCAAACTGGCAATGGATGTGAAGGATATTAGTTTTCAGTTGTTTCGGCTTGTCAATCTGTGAAATTTAGTTAATTAGATTTCATCATGATCAATCATCAGTGTAATCCAAAATTTAGTGATTTATTTGTTTTTTCAAGATACTATTTGATCTTTTAAACAACAGAGTTCAGTTCTCTGTTCCTGTCTCTTTCAGATTTAGTATAATCATAATGAAACATCTGGTTAAGATACTACGAATACTTACTAATGCTTTTAACTATCAATAATCTAGAGAAAAGCATAACTTTGTTAGGGGGGGGTTGAACATGTCTTATGCTTTGTATTTGGAGTTGTATAGTATCAAGTGTCAGCGTTTGTTTTACAGACTTGACATACTAAAGATTGGGAGAGAGAGCTGAAGGAAATGGGAATGGAGAGAGTGCGAGAATTGGCGCCATTAATTGTGAAGGAAGCATTTCAAAAAACTGCAGGAGTAGCAAAAGCTTAGTGCTGCCTCCATGTCACCAACACTTACTTGTGCTCCGTTGCTAAAGTATGCCGCTACCTCATCTTGTAGCCTAGCGTGTTTCTCTCCGAATTGGATTTCTTGATCCCTGTTGCACTCATTTGCAGCTTCCTGGTATGAGTATGCTTCCCACCTTCAATGACCGCAATATTGTTTTGGCTGAAAGAATATCAACCAGTAGAGGTAATGCTGGATTGGGCGATGTTGTGATCATTCGGAGCCCTGAAGATCCTACCAAAATCATTACAAAGAGGATCAAGGCAGTTGAAGGCAGCGTTGTTCAGTATGTGATGGATGATCAACCCAAGACTGCTGTTGTAATCAGCCAAACTCTCTCCTTTGTTTTAATCTTTCCTTCTAATTTATTATTTAAGCGAATCCTTTTCTTATGTCCTGTTACTATTAAAGTTATGTGAGTTATCCTGGAATTTCGGTTGCATGTGTCAGTTTTGTTGTTTCTTGGTTGGATCAAATGCAGAGATTTAGACTCTTGGGAATTTGTCTATTTAAGCGGAGTGCTTCATGTCCATGGATTAAGTTCTATTTTCTTGTTTTAGTCCATTCAGTTAGTTTCTGAGCAAGTTCATGTACAAGTTTTGTATCTATCTTTGTTATATATGTGGTTAAGATAAGCTATGTCAGAGTGCAAAAGACTCCAGAAATGAAATCTCGATGTTTTAGGTACCAAAGGGGCATGTTTGGGTTGAAGGTGATAATTTGCACAACAGTAGGGATTCAAGGCAATTTGGTGCAGTTCCTTATGCTCATGTACACAGCAGAGTTTTCTTTGTGGTGAGCAACTTGACATGTTCTCCTTTCGGTTATGCCATAACTAAATTTCAATGGATGGAGGTTCCTTCCTTTGTTGCTCAAGTTGGTAATTGATTTTCTGGAAATGTTCAGTAATTGATTTTAGTTTATGAAAATCATTTATCATATTATTTTAACAAAATGTGTTCTTCAACAGTTGAAGTTTGGATGTTTTTCTCTCATTTACCTTCTTTCTCTGCAGGTATGGCCTCCTAAGGATTTCAGATTGATTGGCAGCAAGATTATGTGACTTAAACTGGAGAGGTAGACCTTCAGAACAATTGCTTCATTCTTCGGTCGACCCTTCGTTTACATCCAATGATGGCATGGATTCTCCCATACCTGTTTGTGTACATGTAAAATCTTATTCCCTATAGCTCTAGAAGCTTCTCTCTGCTTATACTAGAAGTTATATTATGCTTAAGCACCTTGAACCTATACATTCAGTTCACGTTGAATGGAATTCTCAAAGCTACTTGAATCAAATTTTATTTCACCTCGGAGCCAGGCCTTGAATTCAAGTGGTGTTCCATGTTATCATCTATCTGTTTTTCATTTTAATTGGAAGCTCAAAATCGTTGTTATCACTGGTTCATTGTCATTACTTTTCTGCTAATTTGAAACTCACCGACTGATTTACTCCTGCGGGCTTGATGTGGATAGCCAACTCTGGAAATTGGTGTACACTAATTAAGTGGGAAGTGTGTCACCGAGATTATTAGTACTCATGATCTTTTAGTTATTGGCAAAGCAATTTATTACTTTGCTCTGAAAAGGGACTAAGTGAATTGGTTTTTATTCAAAAACTGTCACTCTTTGTCTAGAAAGAAATTATGGAGCCTTGTTTAAAGTTTACTTGCAATTTGAAGATAGCTCCAATGTCGGCCCCATTACATTATTGTGCTAATTGAGAGATTCATTCATTGTTTCTTCATGCTACACTTAATGTGGCAAAACATTCACCCACGCTTTGATCTACACATTCATGTGCATATATATTGTCCCACTCTTCACACCTCTTTCTTCTTTAGCTCAGGTAAAAGGGCGGACATGGTGGGATAGGAGCATCCGTCTACCTTGGTCCATCTTCCCTAAAGCACCGAACTACTTTACGACAATGGATGATCTCCGTTAGGAGCGGATACACATTAGAAGAACCGTGAAAGCTCAATAAAATAACTCAAAATAAGAAGCTTGTGGGGGCGGCTGCTCCCGTGAGCCTGTGCTGGCTCTGCCCCTGATTGCTATTAGAGAGGGGGTTCGTCCAATCTATTTTCTCGTGAGAATTCCGTTTTTCATGAATTCTCCGACTTAGAATTGGTATTGAGTAGTCAATTGATACTCTCGTGTAGAGGAAATTAATTTCTCTCATTTCATAGTAAAATGAAGAATATAAATCGAAGATGGTTCTAATTTAGTACGCCCTCCGTCCCGTCATATTAGGCACGGAGGGAGATTGCACAATAACCAATGCCAAGGAACTTTAAACATGTATTAGTGAATACATTAATGTTAAAATATACATTAACCAAAATTTGAAAAAGTCAAACCGAAAAGAATTCCAGTTGATTCAGCTTCCGCAAGGAAGCTAGTAAGAGTGAATGGATGGATTTTCAGTTGCTCCATGGAGAAAAACACGAGCAAATGATCCACATTTGCATCCAAAATCTTGCTCTTCGGCTCAAAAACATTCTCAATCCGTCCTCTATCCACCCAATCAATCGACCCTACAAGAACACTATTCCCAACGAGCACTCGCCTCTTTATTTTCTTGAGCACATCCTTCACAACATACAGTAGTTCTAGCCCCAAACAACCAGAATCTTTGGGCGCAGAAGGCGAATTCACGAGCACGCGCATGAAATTAGCATGCGAAGAAACAACAGTACCAATTGCCTGATTCTCTGCGAGCGGCGGGTTGTCATGGGGGAAGAGGAGCGACATGCGGGAGGAGAGCTGTTTTTTGAAGTTATCTCGAGCTCTGAGCATGTTTTCGTCGGGTTGGGGGTGCTTCTGCCTGACATTGATAGGGTGGCGGGCGGCGACGATGAAGAAACGTGGATGGTGAACGAAGGCGGTGGATAGGAAGGGCGGGAGTTTTTGCAGAGAAGTGAAATAGAAGCGATGGTCATGGTTGAATTAGGGTGTAGAGAGAAGAAGAGAGAATTTAGATGTGTGCGGCGCATAATTTCAAATGGAGTGAAGTGGGTGTGTTTTAGGGTTTGAGGGGTAGGATAGTAATTTAACCTGTAGTTAATTTTAATTAAGGATTGTTAATTTTTTTTTCATTTTCAGAAATTAGTCTAATAAACGGGATGGATCAAAAAGGAATATATGTCTAATATGACGGGACGGAGGGAGTATCACACTTGAGGAATTCTACGTCATATCTTACCTTCATTCTGTTTTAATTAATTTTCTTTAATTTAATTTGGCAACTAGAAAATTGGGTTAATTATATATATATATAGTTGTAATCATATGTGAACCACTTCCCAGATAAGAGATAAGAACTAATTTGATTCATTGATCTATTGATTTTAAGGGCTTTGATTAAATCCTTAATTATTTATACTTTATTTTCCTTTTTTAACATAATCATAGGGTATTATGAGAATTTAATTTTGCAGTTACAATATTACCATAATCGTTCCTAATATTACTCGATCATGATTTTGCATATCTTTATATTTTTTGTTTTGAGCGCTGGTTTTTGGAGACGTCTTTTTCATTCTGCTACCACTGTTTATACAATTGTGTTTCAAACTTTTTTACAATCAATCTAACAGTGACTTCACGGTAATAGATGCGAGAGGAGGCGCAATTGATGATGATGAAGGCGATGACCATAATCACAACCAAAAATTTCGACGATGACAAATCCAACGTTGAAGAAGATGATTTCTGCAAGGCTGAGGCCAATGAAGTTTTTGGAGAAGGAGATGGTGGCCATGGGTTGGTCGTGGTGGCAGGTACAATTGGGCGAGGACAATGGCGCATGATGGTAGATGGTGTTGATGAGTGGAGGAGTTTAAAGGAAAGCAAAAAAAAAAAAAAAATGAATTACAGAAGATAGTTGAATGAATTTAATTCCACAAGAGTATTTTAATTGTGGGTGGATTTCTTTTTTATTGTTTCCGCCATTTTTGTGTTGTTTAGTTTGCTTCTTCTTCATTATATATAGTTGCAGTAATTTACGGTTAAAGTTGCATATATCAAGCCTGTACATTTGCATATATTTACATGTTTTGTTTTAAGTTTTTATTTTGGTAGTTGCAAGAATTAAGTTTGTAAACTTGCATTGATTAGGCCTGTAAACTTGCACTTATCAAGCCTGTAAACTTGCAGTATATTTTTTTATTTTATAGTTGTGAGTAAAATTCTAGAGAATGTAAATATATGAAGTTGCAGCAATTAGCCCGTAAACTTACATTTTAAAGCTTGTAAACATGCATAACTAATCCTGTTAATTTGCTTCATACAACTGATTGTTTCTTATATCTCCATGTAAACTTGGTGTATTTTATGATATTGTGATGAATTGATCAATACAATGCAAATATTTCAGATTAATAATGCAACTTTCGACGAAGTATAAATATTGTTATAATTTTTTGTTAATATTTTTAGAATAATGAAATATTGCAAGATATATAATGCATTATTTCACATAAAATAATGCAACATTGTGTGATAGATAATGCAACATTATGTGACAGATAATTTGAAATCACAAAATAAATTACATAAAATTAGAAATTTCTCAAGAATATGAAATTAATTTTGAAATACAATAATTTAAGAACCAATCCCATTAAATTAGGAAGCAAATATAATTTAATTTTGAAATGTATTATTTTAGAAATAAAATCCCACAAAATTAGGGGTGAAAATCGTGCATGTAGAACGAAGAAATCGAACGCTGAAGGAAGCAATTCGAACTATGCTGGCTGAGACCAGCTTGGGTGAGAAATTTTGGGGAGAAGCATTGATGACAATGTCCTACACTCAAAATAGAAGCGGCGTCAATGACAGACTACATAAGACCCCATATGAGATATATCATGGTCGTAAGTCTTCCTTAGCTTATCTTTGTACTTTTGGTTCTCGATGTTATGTTCACAATAATGGAAAGTCGAAATTGGATGCTTTTTCTCCCAAAGATGATGAAGGTGTGTTTCTTGGATACGGACACCCATCTCACAAGGGATATCGAGTATTCAATAATACTACCAAGCTTGTGGAGATAACATGTAATGTTATTTTTAATGAAGCTAGTGCAGGACCATGAGAGAGTTGGGAGAAGACAATCCTGAGATCGATGAAGCCAATAAACAGTCGAGCATGAATTCTTCTAATGCTAAACTTACTGTTTGAACTAGATCTATGAAGGATGGTTCCTCTCAACCAACATTCTCGATTGACCATCAGCCAACCGAGAGGGTCAATGACGCTAACAATCATACTGAGACCTCGAATTCCATGACCCTAAAAGAAAGCATAAATGAAGGGGGAATTCATACTGGTGTCTTCGATGTTGACAATACTGATGAAGAACATGAAGACCTAGGAATTCAGACTGTTAATACTGAAGGTGATACTATCCTCGCCGGAAGGTTTAGATCGCAGCCCAGGAACTTGACTGAAATGATTGGGACGAGATGCGGAAGCAAACTGAAAACTTGATACAATGGGGAAGATCTAACACCTTTGAAGTCGACCCTTAGAAAACTGTAGGTAAGGACGAAACGAATCCATACGACCCAACAAACAACACGCCTCAACAATGATGGATATAGTGAATACGCTACAAACGGATGTGTAAGTCCGGTTGATAAGCCAATATTGAATTTCAAGGTTTTCCACAGAAACTCAAGAGCTTTCTGATAATTGGAGAATAAAACTCACGAATATTACTAAACTGAAAACTGAATTACAATGAAAATATGAAGCCTTATTTATAGGGAGAAAACCAAACATCTAAACCTAATCTAACTAGGAAAATAAATCTGAAAAACATATCAAATCTATCAAGATATACAGAAAATATATCTTGATATCTTTGTAATAAAATGAAATCTAAATCCTAACAAATCTTATCAAATTAAAACTAAATCAAATCTTATAAAGATATATAAAATCTTTTATCATATCTTCAACAAATCTTCTTGAAATATCTTGATAAATCTTGTCAACTGGATCTCCATCATTCCCCTCCTCTTCAAAGGGATTTGTCCTCAAATCCAAGTTTGCACCAGACTTAATTGACCATCTTACATTGCCTTTGGTTGTCTTGTTTGGCACATCATCATGTTCAAACTTTGGCAATTTCTTTTCTCCATCTTGGTTTTAAAAGGCAAGAGGCGACTAGAGGCGATGAGTTCTAAAAGAATTGAGGCGTGAGGCGAAAGGTATGGGCGAGCATCTCAAGCACGCGAGGCGAACTTATTTATAAAATTACCTTAAAATTAAATATACATCATTTTATAATTTAAATACACATTTTCAATATTTTAATTGTATAAAAGATCTTATATTCCATGCAAATATTCCACCTAAACAACCAAAATATAAAACATAGTAGATTTCAAATTCACTAATATCCCACGTTCAAAATTAGCAAACATAAAAATAAAAAAGCAAACAAGAAAAGATATAATATCTAAAGTTTATTTTATTCTTTTATTTTCTATGATATGTTTGTGATGCCGATATAAAAAAATAGAAACCGAATTTCAAATTTAAGTAATGTTGATATTTAAACTTTGTTTCTTACATTTAAAAATAATTTAATTTGTAAAATAAACCAGCTTGCGCCTTGAGGACTGCGGTTACTTTTGAGAGATATTTCTCATCTTGCTCTCTGGAAGCTATTAGTGCTTCCAGCTTCATTGTAATATCCTCATCCCGCTTCCTGCGCTCTTCTTCCTGCTTTTTGTATTCCTCATCTCTCCTTCTCTGTTCCTCTTCTCACTTTCTCTCTTCCTCTTCTCGCTTACGATCTATTAAAATTAACTGCTGCTTCAACGACTCATCCCTTCTCTCTTCCCCCTTTTTGACAAGATCAAACATAAGAGACATCTGCTGATCCATTCGATGATCTAACTCTTGTCTCATAGCATTATAGGGTAGAAGGTTTGCAGCGACAGAAATAGGATCAGGAGACAGGATTCCTTCAACTGTTGCTAATGCTCTATAGTCTTCATGGGTTTGACTCTGAGAGGTAGCAGTGGAAGTCTCAGGGGGAGGGGGAGCTTGGCTCGTTGCTACCTCTTCCTCCTTTTGTTTAGTTGTGGCAGCTGCTGCTTCATGTTTAGCCTTTTCAGCAGTGGCTTCTGCTTCCTTTCGAAGTGCTTCAGCAATTGCAGCTTCTTCCTCTTGTCTTTTTAGCTCCGCAGCTTCTTCCTCTTTTCGCTTGAGCTCAGCAGCTTCCTCTTCTTGCTTTCTTTGGAGTTCAGCTGCTGCTGCTTGTTCTTCTTTTCTCTTGATTTCAGCAGCTGCTGCTTCTGCTGCTCTTTGCTTTCGTTCGGTTGCCTCATTCAGTTCCCTGATTCGTTTTTCTTCTTCTAGTGCGAGAAGGGCCTTCTTTTCAGAATAATCGCGCACATGTTGGCAGCGACTAATGAATTTGATTTGCAAGAAACACTTAGCCCACTAAGATTTGAGACAAACGAATAGCTTGAGTTAGAGCAGCCTTTTCTTCTCTCCGGATTATCTCTTCTTCCTCTCTTCGTAGTCTCTCCATCTCCTGTGCTTCTTCATCTTCAAGGTCTAGGAGTTCCAGTTGGATCTCATCGGTCTGTGAATTCAGCCATATATGGAGATTATGTATCTTCACAAGTTTCGCAAGATTCTCATTTATCTTGCGACGAACATGCTCAAGATGTGTTTCACCTATCGTTCGTGCGGTAGTGACTGAGAGACCTAATATTTTCGTAAGGAGTTCCGATAAAGGCAGTCGTTTGATAGTTCGTTTAGCTGGTGCTTCAGCAGTTTTCAGAACTGGCTAATCTTGTATTATAATTTCTTGTTGAGGAAATGGCTCTTGAGTGGCAACAACTTCCACTTGCAGACTTTGATTGACAGTTTCCTCAACTAATATTTCTGGAACCGTTCCCCCTGTCTCTGAGGCTATCTAAGTAATCTGCTTAGGTGACGAGGGTGATGGTTGATGATCTTTTGAAGTTGTACTGCCAGAAGATGTGGAGGGAGTGAAAGGTTGTCGAGGAGGAGATTCTCTATCTGTGGGAGACAGACTTTGAAGGTTCACAATAGGCACTGTGTTGTCTCCTGTGTTTCCTTCACGACCTTCGACTTGTTTGCCTTTTCTATTCCTTTCTCTCTCTTCTACCAAGGTACTTGTAAGTACTAATCGCCTTCGTTTCCTATTTCTTGTCTGAGTCAAGGTAGTTTCTGCTTGTGTCGGTTTCCTTGTAGCAGCTTGTGAACTGCAATCCTCAATATCATTTACCTCCAACTCATCACCGTCTTCTTGTTGATGTTTACACTTACCTCTTTCTACTGCTTTCCAATGGATCTTGTCACTGTGAGGTAAGAAGTTGGATGAGACCAGGCATACACCTTCTTCTCTAAGACCAATCAATTGCTCTATCAAGTAGCTGATTTTTAATCCAAAACCAACTCCAGATTTGAATCTGTTGGTCTCCCGAATGGTCTTATTCTTTCTCGCATTCTCAAGAATACGCCCAAAAAGGAATTCAGCCCAGTTTCCACCTGGACCATCATCCAATACCATCATAACAACATACTTAGGCTGACTTAGTTCAGAAAAAGATCCTGCACCGCAGTAGAGCATCCTAAGTGTTACCTCACTTAGAGATTTGTAGAGAGGTCTCAATTCGGAAACCCTCGTAGGTAAGAGGAATCTTTTTTTATACTCGGGCTTCTTCCAGACATTCCAATGGCTCTCCCTTGCCCCATCATCATTCTTCAAGTAACTGGCTATGTTCTCACCAGTTTTAGGTAGGTGAAATAATTCGGCAACAGTATCTGCACTTATAACTATTGGAAAATTGTTGACCTTGGTTTTAAATGATTTTCCACCTTTGTCAACAATGGCATTCTCATAAAATTTGGCAACCCGGTGAGGCTTGAATCTATGAGGACGTAACTCTAGAAACTGTATGAGCCTTTCTTTGTGCAGCTTATCGTAAATTTCCTCATATGAACACCAATAATCAAGTTCTTTGAGATTTAGTATTTTCTCCTTAAAAACTTATCTTACTCGGATGTCCTTGTTCGAGAGATCGGTGGCATCGACTATGTTATTTGATAGGCGCTTTAGTTTCTTATGAGTGATATCTTGGGTAGCGGCACTTTTCTTTGATCTCTCTGATGCGCTTGGACCTTTGCCTGATGGAGGCTTTCTCTTGCCCATAATATACAGAACAAGGTGGGTAGATGAAGATACAAGATTGAGAACATGAAGAATTTGATATGAGCGGGTGCAGAAATCGATTTAGGGTGATGCGTGATCGTGGAGGGTTTTAATTGAGGTTTAGACGCAATTAGATCCATGGCTGAGATGAACTTTCACTTTATGCGATCTCCGGCTATGATGAAATCTGACATAAGAGCGTTTGTTCCTATTCTGTCGTGGTGTATGCGTAGCGCGTGATCGTGGCTACGTGTCTCCGTCTAATACGCCATGAGCTTGCTTCCTTTAAACGTCTGCGTCCAACTGACTCTAGTAAAAATTTAAATCTTGCAATAAAGGAGAGGGACAATTTTCCTTAGATCCTTTATTTTGGAAAACTGTTGTGACAGTTTTCAGCTGTCAAAAGGAAATGGTAGTGGATCCGCCAAACTGTTAGGATAGTTTTGTAATAACATAGTCTCGCCCTTTCTCCAACATAATTATGAGAGACCGTACTCTTGGACCATGACCTATCACTAATCTCTGCACTCTTTGGTGTATAGCCTGCTCGTCCACGTGTCCATGCTCGATTGATCCAAGTAGAACTGGTTGAAGATCGTGTCTAAAAATACCTTCTTCTTGTGAACCGGGAAACGTGCTCAACTCTTTTGTTCCAAAAGATTATATTTCCTTAGAGAAATGGCCATCCCTGCTCATACTGAGATAATGAGGGGTAAGATCCTGAACCCAACAGGGTTGCTGGTGGAATACTCAGAGACCCCTTGCATCCATAACTCTGTCATGAGAGCTTTGAAGGCTAATCAACTTGATTCCTTCGTAACTCGACAGCCATACAAGTTTCATGACAATGTGCTAAAGGTTATTGCTGAGAGAAGTTATGTGGCTGAGGGTCATGAGACTCATGCTAATCTTCATGAGCAGGAGATATGCTGGTCTGCGGAGTCCTTCTCTCTTAATTTCAGATTGCCCTATGGTATGAGACCTTTGATGGACTATCGGAAGGATGAGACGGCGCCGGAGTGGTATGCATGGCAGAACTGGAGAGAGACCCCTGTAGATTTCCATCCAATAGTTTCTTCGAGCCACCTTTTGCCTAGATACAGAGTGATATTTGATATTATCAATCAAATAATTGTTGGAAATCCTTCACATGTTACAGACTTCTCCCCGCCGGTGTGGAAAGCGATGATAGCCTTTGACGACGAAACTGAGGTTGACTGTGCTTCCTTTATCTTCGATCATGTGTGATATGCACTCGAGAATCTGCTTGCTCTCTCTGTTCCATAAGGGATGCCCCTGAGTTGGCTTATTGAGTATCAGTTTCCAGAGTACACGCGAGGTGGCTAGTCCAACATCTTGGATTCTGATTTCTATCCGCCACGACGCTTTCATATCAGCTGATCTTTTCACCTTTAAGATGAATCATCTCTATTGTATTTCTCCTTTATTGTTGTAGACTTGGGGTGAACTATCCCCCTTTAAGATTTTAGACAATTTAACATGTACTGTTTTTCCCTTAATGAAATCTCCTTTTCTGTTTCAAATAGTCGGAGTCACTGTTAATCATAGTTTCCTTCTGATCCTTGGAGTATCCTGCATCTTTTGTGAACCTTGTCCTAGGATGTGATGGTTGTCTGAGCTTTGTACCTCTTCAGTCTGTCTCTTGGAGACTCTGCTCCGTTAGATTATAGACCTATTTGCCACACGGTCTAACGTAGGTGGCTGGTCGTGGTGTTGAGCATTAAATGGTTTCCTATCGACTTTGGATTTCGAGTCATGATAAGTTGTATCATGAAGATGCTTGATATCTTCCTCGAGCTTTGCACAAGATTGTCCATAAAAGATCTTCATTAGTAGCCTTAGTGATTTACCCATCTAACATCCTTTGACTGAGCATAGACTATACATCTCTTCAAGGGAAATATGACTTCTCCTTCTCCTCCTCTATCTCCGTCTGCTTACACGATACCAAATGTCGTGGAAGAGATTGGGAGAATCTCCATTCGGAGAAACAAAATACTTGATAGAATAGGGGTTCAAGCACAACATTGGAGAGCTCCATGTATTGATCAATGGTTGATGGGTTTCCTTAGAGCCAATGGGTTAGCCCGATTTGTTACCATCGAGCCTCACTGCTTCCACGAAGAATTGCTCAAAATGTTTGCATACTACTCCACAGTGACTGAAGATGAGATTTTCTGTAACCTCAATGGAAGAGAGTTCCGCTGGTCTGTAGACTACTTTGCAGCAGAGTTTGGGCTACTTCGTCATGGCAGAAGAACGACTGTTATGTCCTATTGAAACGAAGTGACAGCACCTGAGTGGTCCATATGGCCTTAATGGAGAGAAGGAAACATTTGTTTTCATCCGACTGCTCTAAGTGAATACCTCAGGCCTAACTGCAAGTTGTCCTTTGATGTTGTCAACCAGCTGGTGCTCTGCAATGCTCCCCAGGAAACTAACTTTACACAACCTGTCTGGAAGGCGATGATGGCGTTTGAACAACAAGGAGAGGTTGATTGGACGTGATTCATCTTTGACCGCTTGAAGATGGCTCTTCAAAATCTACCGGAGGCTACTGTTGATGGATTTATATACTGAAAACATTATGATTGGTATATTATGTAGAGGTCGATTGGCTAATATACTGGGAATCATAAATGTTGTATGTTCATCTCCTGTCTGAATTAACAAACATGTGTCGCAAACGCAACTACCCTCTTATCTCATCGATAAGGAGATCATACAGTGTGTAGTAGATCACGGAAGATCGTATGGATTGTTTGACCTAGCGAGATATAAATAGTTATCACAGCTGAGACAATTCTAGAATAAACTGTCGGTGTAGGCTACAACATACGCGGTAATAACCATCTTATCTTGGATGGCTTGGTATGCTGGTGTGGGGCACACATTGATAAGGACCTAAGTTGAGATCGATTCTTTTATCTGACATTAAAAGAATCTATATCTCTATGGCTTGATGAGATCCTAAACCTAAATGAAGGTACGGAAGTATATGCAGATTGTGTATCACTTTGAGTTGCAGTGAAAGACTCTAGGTGAGCCTGTATATCTGTATCTTGGATGATAGCATTCTGTGTATGACTGTCTGGTACTGGAACTAGGTAACCACATCCAGTATAGGATGGTGACATTCCCCGAGTAGCTCAAAAGGTTCGTTATGCTAAAGTCCTGTAGGCTGATTAAGTTCAAGCATATGTGAAAAGGTTTGAGTGGATTGACTCATGAATATAAGATGTTAATTAATTAAATAGCTTGTCAGAGCTTAAATTAATGAACGAATGTCTGTAACCTTAAATGTGGGGATAAACCGAGCCCATGCAACCCGTACCTCAAAACGTGGTAGCAAATAGGTAGGACAATATTGATTCTCTGGTGGAATGAATCAATATTAATTAATTAATTATATTCTGGGTTGAAGATGAGAATTAATTAATTGATAGGCCTTATTTGCTATTTGCATTCTGGTCACTGGTCTGGCCATGAAAACTTAGGCGCAATAGAAGTCTAGTATCTTCCTATAAATGGGCCTCAATTTGTCAGATCTCAATACACCACAAGATCATATGTTGCACACAGCAAACATGTATTTTGGGAGTTGTGGTGATCGACTAAAGATCAAAAAACGAGCAGGAAATTCTGCTTCTCAACCGGGCAAGGAATCAAAAGGGAATCTTCACTAGATATTCGGATAGGAGTTGGGATACAGATCAAAAGATCAGATCAGGAGGATCTTCTTTCTTCTCTCCCTCTTGTTTATTTTTGAAAATCATTATTTAATTTTCATAAGATTTAATTCCTCAATCTGTTAGGAATAAATCTTGGTGCGTGGGGAAAAAAGGATCGAGGATCAAATCTCTACGCACTAGTTCTTCAGGTTTCTACAATCCAGGTATTCCGCATAAACCCCCTTTTGCATAATCAATAGGAGCATGCTAGGAATAACCCCAGGGTTCACCACGTGCGCAGGGGCAGCACCCCGCGTTCTCAGGCGCTGCTGCAGGGGGCACCGGCAGGGTACGCCGGCGGCGCGCATGGAGGTTGAAGGCAGCAGTGGCTGGCTGCGGTGGTTAGGCGTGCACGGCACCGCGCGAGCCTGCACGCATTGTGGCGGTGCTCCCTCCCTCCGGCGGTGTAGTGGCTCGGGGCGGCCGATGGCGGGGCTTGGCCGTTTGCGCGAAACTTGAACTGCGCCCTTTGCACATTTTCTTGCAAGCCGCGAATGTCGATGGTGAGACAGAAGAGGCCGGCAGTTCGGGCGATAGTTAGGGCAGGCCGGGACGGCAGCATGCAAAACGGGCAACGGTTGGAGGAGGCGGAATCACGGGCTGCAGCCATGTGACGTGCGTGCATGGCTGCTGTGCGATTCCGGTAGCCCTCGTGGCGGCGGCGGGTCGACTGAAGATCATATATTGCACACAGCAAACCAGTATTTTGGGAGCTGTGGTGATCGACTAAAGATCTGAGAAATGAGGAGGAAATTCTGCTTCTCAACGGGGCAAGGAATCCGAAGAGAATCTTCACCAGATATTCAGATTGGAGTTGGGATACAGGTCAGAAGATCAGATCAGAAGGATCTTCTTTCTTCTCTCCCTCTCGTGTATTTTCGAAAATTATTTTTTAATTTTCATAAGATTTAATTCCTCAATCTGTTAGGAATAAATCTTGGTGCATTGGAAAAGGGATCGAGGATCAAATCTCTACGTACTCATTCTTCGGGTTTCTACAATCTAGGTATTCCACATAAACCCCCTTATGCATAGTCAATAGGAGCATGTTAGGAATAATAATTGGCATAGCAATTTATTTTTGATATTCCAATTATCGATCTTAGCAAACGGACTTCGTAATTCAGCTCACAAATCCCTTCAACTGTCCCTTACGACATGTAGTTGAGCTGGCTTCTGGAGAAGAGTATTCGTTATCTCAAGGATGGTCCTTCAGGTCTGGTTGGAACTGATTACTATCGATCTCGTCGGATCAACTGGCACTTATCCCATGATAGACTGTCAATCATATCTGATAATGTAGTAGCTTCCTTTGTAGTTGTTGTCTGAATGCATGGATGACTTGTCTCCTTATTTCCATAATAATGAAAGAACACTTATTTTTCTTTGTGTCTTCAACAAGCTACAAATATCGACAAACTTTAGTTGACTTGATCACTATTTCAACCATGTACAGTTTGACGATCTTGACTCCATTAATTGTCATCACTTTCTCTTGAGACACTTCATCAAACTCTAGAAGACCTAGTTTGATGCATAGCTCTTTGAAACGAGCCTCAGGTAGCGGTTTGGTAAAGATGTCCGCTAGCTGGTCTTCAATTCTAATATATTCCACCAAGACATCTTCCTTTTCAACTTGATCACGAATGAAATGGTGACGAATATCGATGTGCTTCATCCTGGAGTGTAGAACTGAATTCTTTGAAATAGAAACTGCGCTGTTGTTATCGCAGTAGATAGGAACACATCCAGTGTCTATTCCATAATCCATTAGTTGCTGCTTTATCCAAATCACTTGAGCACAACAACTGGCTGCTGCTACATACTCCGCCTCAGTGGTCGATGTAGCTACGGAATGTTGTTTCTTGCTAAACCAGCTGATAAGTTTATGTCTTAAATACAGACACGTTCCACTTGTGCTCCTTTTGTCAATTCTGCATCCTCCAAAATCTGAATTATAGAATCCATTTAATATGATTCCATCAGTTTTGGGATACCAGATACCTAGAGACTCTGTACTCTTGAGGTATTGCACGATCCTCTTTGCAACATCCATGTGAGACTTCGTCGGACTCACCTGTAATCTTGCACAAACTCCCACGACATAAGATATATCAGGTCGGCTGGCAGTTAGATACAGTAGTGATCCAATTATTCCTCTATAAGCTGTCTGGTTGATAGGTTCTCCTTCTTCATCGAGAGTGATCTGAGAACTGGTGCTCATAGGAATCCTTAGTGATTTTGTCTTCTTAGGACGAAATTTGTTGATCAGGTCTGGAGTGTACTTCTTCTGACTTATGAAAATCCCTTTGTCAGACTGATCAACTTGCAAACCAAGAAAGTATGTCATCTTGCCCATCATGCTCATCTGAAATTTATTCTGCATCAGCTGGGCAAACTTCTCACATAACTTGGTATTTTTGATTCCGAATATGATGTCGTTTACATTGATCTGAACAAGTAGGATGTCCTCTCCATCTTTGATCTTGAATCGAGTTTGATCGATAGCACCTTTTTCAAATCCACTTTTGAGCAAAAACTGCGAGAGAGTTTCATACCATGCTCTAGGTGCTTGCTTTAATCCATATAAAGCTTTCCTTAGTTTGTAGACTTGATTTCCTTGCTCGAAACCTGAGGGTTATTCGACATAGACTTCTTCCTTTAATTCGCCATCTAGGAAGGCACTCTTCACATCCATTTGAAGAACTGTGAAGATGTGGTATGTGGCATACGCCAGGAATAACTGAATAGCTTCCAGTCTTGCAACTGGAGCAAATGTCTCATTGAAGTCTATTCCTTCACATTATGCATATCTCTTTGCAACCAATCTTGCCTTGTTTTGAACAATAGTACCGGTCTCATCTCTTTTATTCTTGAAGACCCACTTGGTACCAATCACAGACTCATGTGTAGGTCGATCCACCAGATACCACACATTGTTGTGAGTGAACTCATTTAGTTCTTTCTGCATTACATTAACCAGTCTATTGATTGAAGAGCTTATGTGATCTTTACTGGTTCGATCTGAGATAAGAAGCAAGACATCAATGTTGTCCCTTGTCTGGTTCCAACAAGATTTCCAATATCATCGAGGATGGCTTCTTTGGGATGATCTCTTAGCCAACTTGGATTCTTCACAGGTACGGCATCAACACGGGCTGCTGGATCTTCAAAAACTGTAGGATGTTCCCCTTGGGATAATAAACTTCCAAAATTTTGAACTGTTTGTTCTACTCCTTCAGAAGCTTTTTCGTCTCCTTGATCCGAAGCAGCTTCACTTCCTTGTTCTGAAACTGCATCCTGATCAGCATCTGGATTCTGAATGGCAGCTGGCTCGTCAACTGAATCTGCTTTCTTGGTATCCTCAAGGTTGACTTCCTTCGGGTCAGCATGCTCTGCTTCCAAAATCGTTCTTTGTGCTTCAAGGGGCTTCTTTTCATCTGGATCATCAATGTTTATGATCTTTAAGGCCTCAATGATGGCATTTGCATAATCGACCCTCTCGACTACTTGGGGTTCAGCCAGTGCAACCGGAGTCTCAGAGTTATCATTCATAGATTTAGTCAGATGAACTGTCTGATTATAATCAAGATCATTTTTATGTTCCTCATTAACATCCTCGATCTCATGATTCTCAAGACTCAGTTCTTGACGTGTCCGGTGCACTAAAGTAACTTCATAAAAAACAATATGACATGTTATCTCCACAAGCTGGGTTGTCTTGTTGAATACCCTATATCCCTTATATGAAGGATGTCCATACCTGAGGAACACTCCTTTATCAGCCTTAGGGCTGAAGGTATTCAATTTAAACTTCCCATTATTGTGAATATAACATGGAGAACCGAAAGCACGAAGATGAGCTATAGAAGGCTTACGACCATTGTAGATCTCGTAGTGAGTCTTGTGCAGCCGCGTGTTGAATACAATTCTGTTCTGTGTGTAGCAGGCTGTCATCAAGGCTTCTCCCCAAAAATCCTTTTCCAATGTCTGTTTCGGCCATCATGGTTCTCACTGCTTCTTTGAGTGTTTTGTTCCTTCGCTCAGCAAGACCATTTTGTTGAGGAGTTCTTGGGGCAGACTTCTCATGTCTAATTCCAATCTCAGCACAGAAGTCCATTAGAGGTCTGTTGCAAAATTCTGTCCCATTGTCTGACCTTATTCTTTTAACTTTTACTCCTTTGTCATTCTGAAGACGGTTGATCAGTTCTGGTAAGAAGAGTTTTGATTTCATCCTTGGTTTTGAGCAGCACCACCCATGTATATTTTGAGTAGTCGTCAACAACCACTAATGTATATCTTTGTTTTCCAATTGTGGGTGGGGTGACTGGACCAAACAAATCCATGTGGAGCAGTTCCAAGATCCTCTCTGTGCTCGTTGTGACAGGCCTGATCTTGAAGGAGGCTTTTGTCTGTTTTCCAAACTGACATGCATTACATACTCCTTCTTTCTAGAACTTCTTCTGCGGTAGTCCTTCAACTAGAATATGCTTCGCCTGATGTTGGATTGAGTTGAAGTTCAAATAGCTTAATCTCTTGTGCCATAGCCAGTTTGCTGCTTCTGAAGAGGTGAGTGCTATTAGGCACGTTCACTTTTCTCCACTAGACCAATCTACAATATAGAGGCCTCCTCTTCTGATTCCTCTAATTACGGTCTTGTGAGTCACTTTGTCTAATATGTGACATTCAAATTCTTCAAAGCTGACTACATACCCACTCTCACTCAGTTGGCTTATCTAAGAAGATTATGCTTCAGATTGGTGACCAAGGATACGTCCTGAATGATAATTCCATTATGCTTCAGGCATCCTTTTCCAATCACTTGACCCTTTGCCTTGTTTCTGAAGCTGACTGTTACTCCTTCGTACATTTTAAGGTTCTTGATCAATTCCTTTTCTCCTGTCATGTGAGCCGAGCATCCGCTGTGTAATATCCAGGTCTTTGCCTTCTTCAGCGGACTCGTACCCTGCAACACAGAAAATTTATTTAAGTCCCCGTATCTTTTTGGGTCCTGCAAGGTCAGTCATGTGGATTCAAACTTTTAGTATCCACACTTGTTTCACTCTTACAGTTCGCGAATCTAAATTACCCTTCTGTGTTTGATCAGCCTTTCTTCTAACAAGGTGTGAGCTGGTTGAATGCATGTTGTTTAAAGGTGTGGTGTGTGAACTCTTCCTGAAGCGACTGTTTTGGAAAGAGTCTCAAGAAACTGTTCTCGGGTGAGTAGCCATTGCAGTCTTTTGAGTATAAAACAGTCTAGACTCTAGCCTAGAATATGTGTTCCTCCTACTCGGATAATAAGTATGATGAACTAGAGTTCTATCATAACTTCTCGGATTAATTTTCAATTGTCGAACCGACTTTTTTGCAATATTATCATGTCGCTTAGTCGTTCTTGTTGGTAAAAATGGATTCCTTGCATAGGGAACATTACGCTTATCTAGTTTTGAAGGAAGGTCAGTTTTCCTCTCGACAGTTTGCTTATAAAGTTTTCCAACTGTGTTAGCATTCTGTTGAGATGCCTAATTTAGGTTAATTTTTTACCAGGATTTGGTCTTGACATTCTGATTTACTGGCTTCTTGGAATTTACCTTACCCTTTTCCAACATAATACCTGAACTGAATTTTGCTTTGACAATCCTAAATAATTTGGATTCATGGTTGCTCAAGACTTCCTTTACATTATGGAATTCCATAAATCCAAGTCCGAATTCATCGGATGGAGGTCTTTGAACACTCAAAATCTCATTCAAGGTTCTTGAGCTCCTCTTGAAAGAACAATCACACCTAACAGGCTCAAGTTTCTTTAGAGAATCACGTTCTTTTGACACATTTTCAAAATCTTTGAAGAGTTTAATATGTTCTTTTCTTAAATAATTTAGTTTCTCACTAAGTGACCTCGTTCTTTCGACTTCATTGGTCAAAACTGAAATTTATGATTTCAGTGAGACATTTTCACTAATTAATGTATCCTTAATTTCATGAAATTTCTCAGATTCTTTAATAATTTTCTCAAGTGAAATGTCCTCTGAGCTTGAGTGACATGTTTCAGAATTTAGATCAAAGCATAAAGATACACTAGATGAGGGCAGATTAGTTGTTACCATTATTTCGTGATTTGAAGCGCTTTCCTCTTCCTCGGTAACGTCTCCATCAGTGGCTGCCATGAAAGAAATAAATGCTTCCTCATCATTTCATCTTTAGACGTGTAGTAACCATCGTCATGGTCTGGTACATTTGGCACTTTAGTTCTTGTGAACATCGTTTGGGCAATAGCTTTGGATGCTCTTCTTTCAAACATCTTCTTCAATCTGTCTCTCTCCTCCTGAGAGACTTGAGGGCACTCATACTTTAGGTGATCTGGAAAGTTGCACTCGTAGCATGTGCGTGGCTCTCTCTTAGTGAACCTTTGCTCACTCGATTGAGCTTCCTTTTCTTTCCCTTTTACTTTCTCGAGGAGTATGGTCAGGTTCCTTAACTGTTCTTCCAGCTTGGCAACTGAAAGTTCAGTTTCATTCTTTTGAACTGTGCTGGAGATGTCCTTCGCTGGTGAGGATTAATAGGCAGTTTTCTCGAAGTGAACTGGCCTTTTTGAATGCCTTTGAAAGTCTCTCTTCACGAAGAAGGCTGCGTCGCCATCTGCTGCTGAATTTGGGGTTCCAATAGCTTCATTTTTGTTCATCATCTGGATATCCAATTCATGGGCTTGAAGTTCGGCGGACAGTTCTTTGGTGGACATTTTGGAGAGATCCATTGTCTTTAAACTGGTGGTTTTGACGAACTAATCTTCTTTCGGCAGTCTTAAAAGATTTTTGGCATTCATATCGGCCACCTTCTCTTCTCTTCCAAGACTCTTCATTTTGCTGACGATGGTATTGAACCTTGCTTCCATCAACTTGATTGTTCCACTAGGTAACATCTGAAAAGATTCGTATTTCCCCATGATGACCTGCTTCTTGTTGCGCTTCATCGCCTCTGTTTCCTTCGTGATGTCGTTGATCCAATCCCACAATGCCTTGGTCGTGTTGTTCTCCACGACTGCGTCCATGAGAGAATCTGGGAGGGATTGTATAATCATTTCTTACGCGATGAGATCAACTTGATGGCGTTTCTTGTCCTCAAGTGTCCAGCCCTCCATGGGTTTGTCTATCATTTCAATGCCACCTGGAGCACTCCTACGGCGAGATTGACTTTAGGAATTTGGATCTTCAGAGGTCCATTCTTTAGAACCTCATCCATCTCTGGATGTTGAGCTATCAGTTGAATGAGACACCTCTTCTTCCATACTTCGAACTTCTCTGGATTGTACTTGGGAAGACTTGGATAATTCATCATTATCTGAAAATTATCTGCTCGCTAATCACACTAAACAAACAGTTAGAGTGTAAGGAATTACGGATCCGGTGTTAAGAGACTCAAAACAGGACAGTCTAGAAAGACCGACCTGCACTAATACCACTGGTTAGTCCCAGATCAGAGTACATATAATGTGCAAAGGAAGTATTAAGACAGTTAAATACACTCTAATTATGAGCAGTTCAGTTTCTAATCAACACAGTTTTTGCTTAGTAGTTTTAGAAACACAGTTTATGTTAGACAGCAGATTAGGTTATCAGTTTTACAGGTACGAGCAGTTAACAGTTTATGCACTTCAACACTTACAGGATAAGTGTTGAAGGTTTCAAGATATAGTTGAAAACTGTAAAGTGCGTAAAGTAAGTAAAGCTATAAACGACACAGGATATATATAGTGGTTCAGAGCTTTAAGTCCTACGTCCACTCTTCGGAAATCTGATCTGATAATTCACTAAGTTATGAAGATACAATCCTCACGATCTACAACTAGTTGCTGTAGAAACCTCTGTCCACAGCACAATGAATCACTCGCCCAGACAGTTGTACTTTACTCATTCTTCAGTCCGCCGAAGGCTCTGCGTCTTCTATATGGACCGGCTCGAAGTTAGACAGAGGACAAACCTCCCTTTTCCTTCTCCGGTAGGTTGGATGGTTGAGTTCTTCCCAGAACGTACACAGTTTGGCAGTTGCCCACAATAACCTTCTCTTCCTTTGCAAGAGCAGGTTACTGTGTTCTTACTCGAAAAGTAAGAACACCAAGAAAGTAGATTAAGTTAGCTGACTTAATCCTCGAGTACCCAAGGTCACACGGTGAATCTCTAAAGACTCTTTGAGCAGTAATGTCTCGTGTTCAACAAATGAACCACAGAGTTAATGCATTCTTGCTTGAGAGCGTTAAATGCTTTTAGCGCTAATTTCTGCAGATAGGCAAGAATAAATGTGTCAAGATTCAAAGATGCAAAGGTTTTTCTGTCTCTGTTGTTCCTGCTATTTATAGGTGGGAAACCAGAAAATAATCGTTAGAGACATTGAGAAGGATGTCCAATCATAGTCCATCCTTCTCTGAAAAAGTCGCTTGCCTCTTTGCTTTTTCTTCTACAACGTCCTGCTTTTCTGAGCATTTTGTACGTGTTGTTTTAGATGCTGAACAATATTGTACGCCTGTCACAGCTAAGTATCTGTCTGTCTTTTATCATCGACTTCCTTGAAGTCTTTCTGCGACTTGTTTGATATCTTGCTATGTACGCATTCCTTGATGCGAAACTGTCTTGGTCTGAGACTGTGAGCGCCTCTCAACAGTTTCTATGTGAAGACTATGTCCACAGTTTTCTTGAGTGTCCAAACCTTGACAGGAAAAACTGTCTACGCAATTTTTGTGACCTTTTCTCTGCTCTGCTTGTCTTCATCTTGTATGTTCGACAATTATTTCGTCTGAATGGTGTCTTCTTCAAAACTGTTCTACAGTTTTGATGGTTTCCTTCTTCCTAGACTATTATTACAACTCGATTATTATATACAAGGATTACATGAGGTAATAACTCTAAGGCCTAGACTTTGGTATATAGTTTTGACACATCAAAACATAAAATTAAGGTGGGATTTCTACATCAATACCTAACACCCTTAGAAAATCGTAGGCAAGGACGAAACGAACCTCTACGACCCAACAAGCAACTCGCCTTAACAAAGATGGATATGGTGGAAATGCCACAAACGGATGTGGAAGTCCATTTGATAAGTCAATATTTAATTTCAAAGTTTCCACATAAGTTCAAGAGCTTTCAAATAATTGGAGAATAAAACTCACGAATATTATTAAACTGAAAACTGAATTACAATGAAAATATGAAGCCCTATTAATAGGGAGAAAATTAAATCTCTAAACCTAATCTAACTAGGAAAATAAATCTGAAAAATATATCAAATCTATCTAGATATATGGAAAATATATCTTGATATCTTTGTAATAAAACGAAATCTAAATTCTAACAAATCTAGAAATCAAATCTAATCAAATTAAAACTAAATCAAATCTTATCAAGATATATAAAATCTTTTATCATATCTTCAAAAAATCTTCTTGAAATATCTTGATAAATCTTGCTAACTGGATCTCTATCAGAAGGCCAGGCTGATGATCAATAAGCTAGGATTGAGGATGCTCAAGCTTAGACGAATGTCGGTGACAATGTTGAAGCAGAATGCGGAGTACAGACTGAAGACAGAGGTCACACCGAAAACATGCTTAGAATAAAGTATTGTGAAATGAGATCATCCATGAAGATCACTTTCTCATAGATGTGCCAATCGCAAGAGTTCACTCCAAGGAGCCATTCACTTAATCCATCGATGTCGAAGAACTTCAACATCCAAATTGGCTTCTCAACCATGCAAAAGAAGCTGTACTGGATGATATCACCAATCAAATTTGAACCAAACAAGGCAGTGCGCTACTCACATGCTATATTTCTCAAGTCGAACCAACAAGAGTAGCAGGAACGCTTCAATCAACTGACTGGATAAATGTTATGCAAGAGGAGCTTGCAGAATTTACTCACAATCACGTTTGGGACTTGGTTGATTGTCCGTCAAATCAGTCGGTGATATGAATTAAGTGGGTATTCAAGAACAAGCGAGATGAAGCTGGTAACATTGTCAGAAACAAAGCCAGATTAGTTTCCAAAGGATATGCACAATGCGAAGAATCGATTTTTATGAGACCTTTGCCCCTGTAGCCAGACTGGAAGCTATAAGGCTACTTCTAGCCTATGCTGCATATCATGGATTCAATGTCTATAAGATGGACATGAAGTGTGACTTTCTCAACGACGCACTAAAGGAGGAAGTATATGTGGAACAACCTCGTAGTTTTGAAGAAGGCAAACAAGTATACAAGTTGTGGAAATCATTATATGGATTGAAGCAAGCGCCGCAAGCTTGGTATGAGATCCTATCACAATTCTTACTGAAGAATCAAGAAAGGAATGATCGAATGGACCTTGTTTCTAATCAAGGATGAAGACAACATCGTATTAGTATAGATTTACGTCGACGATATTATTTTTGGGTCAACCTTTGCGAGAGACTTGCCCAGGTTATGCAACGTAATTTTCAAATGAGTATGATAGGGTAGATGAGGTACTTCTTAGGACTTCAACTCATCAGTCCAGCGAAGGAATTTTCATCAATCAGAAGAAGTACACCAGAGACTTGATCAACATGTTTCTTCCATAACATAATAAGTCCTTGAGGATTCCTATGAGCACAAGTGTGCAAACTACCTTGCTTGAAGATGGAGAATCAGTTGATCCATCAGCATACAGAGGAATTATAGGCTCACTCCTATACTTGACAGCAAGCTGACCTGATATTTTTTATGCTATCGGAGTATGTGCTATCCGAAGAAATCACATATGGATGCTTCCAAGAGATCGTAAGATATCTGAAGTGTACAGAGTCACTTGGGATTTGGTATCCAAGATGCGACGAGCTTATTCTCAATGGGTACTCAGACTCAGACTTCAGAGGTTGTCGTATTGATCGTAAGAGCACGAGTGGAACTTGTGAAGTTTTTTGGACATAAGGTGATAAGCTGGTTCAGCAAGAAACAACACTCGGTTGTGACGTCTACTATAGAAGCAGAGTACGTTGCTGTTCTTAGTTTTTGTGCTCAAATTCTATGGATCAAACAATAACTACTCGATTATGATGCAAATTCAGGGTGCGTCACCATCTACTGCGACAATAATAGTGCAATGTGCATCACAAAAATTCAGTTCATCACTCTAGAGCTAAGCACATTGACATACGATATCACTTTATTCGTGATCATATCGAAAAGAAGGACATAAGTGTGAAGTACATTCATACTGACATCTTCACGAATCTGCTTGCAGAAGCTCGCTTTAAGGATCTCTGTATCAAACTCTATGAATTTGAAGAAGGAGAAGAACGAGTCCAAGCTCACATTCATTATCTTAGATTTTTTAAAAGTATGAAATAAACTTAGCCTACGTTTATTTTCAAAAATGATCCTGAGTCCAAGCTCTCAGTATGCATTTCAGTATTCATTTAATATATATATCAAGGTTGATATCATCAAGTGGTTGAAGACGGTGAAGCAGACTAAGATTGAGTTCAAGCTTTCAATCTTTCAATGCTATTGAAGACAAAGAGATGTGGATTAAAGCTGAGTCCAAGCTTTCACTTTATTTGAAGATGGAAGACTAAGCTGATGGAGATTTTCACTGACGAATTTTTTGTCCGCGCATACTGAGCCTGAAGCATGCTAAGCTTATCAAACAGGCTGATGACCATATTGTAGGCAGGACGTTTGAACTTTTATATAGCGTATGAAACAAGCCGCATTTATTACGAAATTAAATGCGACAAAATTGTGTGCAGTCAATCAAAATCAATGGTCCAACACCATGCCGCCATGTCAGGAAAAACGGTACTCGAGGTTTTGCCCACATCAACACCCACTATTTTAGTTTTAGGTCAAAATGATGATAACCGTCGTTTTGACTCCCCACCGTTGATCTCCATATCTCTAGCTTAATCTTAACCGCCCATTCCAAAACTATTTGGAGCTAATATTTACGAAAATGGATTTCACTCTCTACAAGAAACCCTTATGCTCTCCGAAAATTTTTGAAGGCAATCAGCATCTATGAGAAACCCTCTTCAAATCACTTTCTACCAACTTCCTTCAGAAATCACTCTTCATCAAGATTAATGGTCGATCACTCTGAACGCATTCAATCTTCTAGTGGAGCCAGAACTTCTGATCCTATACCACCCCCAGGCTGGATCCATTCCTGAAATCTTTCCACAACATGAACCGTCTTTCACCAGAATCAACAATATCAAAGACTTTAATCTCTCTCTCAAATATGGATGACTTCAAACCGCCTCAAAAAATGTCTCATCCAGAGCAGAACTTTCTTATGAACAACAACGCACTATACAGGTTCAAAAAGAGAAACTACTGCATGAGGAGTGGGTGGAAGCAAACAAGGATTCAACACTCATCAAGATACTTAGAAAAGAAGGTTTTATGGACTATTAGACAACAAAACCTAAGCGATTCCGTCCTCACATGGTGGCTGAATTTTACACTCGCGTAGTGATAGCCAAGGGACAAACTCACTTCACCATATCCGTTCTCGAACAAAAGATTGTGGTAGATCCAGACCTATAGGCAAACATGTACTCTTTGAATCAAGAAGAATCTCATGTTGCTTAGTACAGAGACAGAGATACTGAGAAAATGAAGAAGTACTGGGAGAAGCGAAAAAAGCCAAATGCTGATGAAGAATGGCGATAAGAACCAAGAACACTCACCTTGATGATTTCCATAAACTGTAGTGTGATATTGTCATCAAGATGCTGAGACTGGATCTCACTCTGAGCTCAACCTAAGGATGTACTCTGTCATGTGGGCCATAGACAATGGTATAAAGGGCGATTGTGTCTCGTTTGTTTATGGTCGAGTGCTGCAAAATGTGAGAAGAAATGACAAGATGTGAGAAACCAAGATCTTCACCCATCATGTTAGTATGAAGATAACACACTTGCTGGAGATACTGCTGCCTGAAGATAAGCTTGAACCAGGAGAAACCTTGATCAACATAGATTACATTCCTACATTCAAGAAATAAAAGCAGCCACCAACACCTCACAGAATGCACACTCGTTGATTGGAAAAGAGATCATGGATCCTACCTTAATTGTTTCAATAGAGGTAACAACTGTCAAGGCTCAAGGTGAATACATTCCACCACTTCCAAGAAATGGAGGAAATCAAAGCTCCAGGGTCCCAGACTAGTGCAACATCAGTAATTCCCACAGCCCAACCTATTGAAGATGTAGTTCCTAAGAACAAAAAGAGAAGGCTGGTAAAGACATATGCAACACAACCTACCCCAACTACTGGCACCTCTGAGCATACTCTTTCGAGAATGCAGAAAATGAGATCACTTACCCCGGAAGAAGCGGAGACTACAGTCAAGCAGAGAGAAAGGAAGAAGAAAAGATCAGCAGACTAGATGTCACAAGAAAGATTAAGGAAGACTGGTGAAAAGATAGCTCTTGACGCTGCACTGGAAGCCAGGGATGAAGCCTTTGAGAAAGTAAAAGCGGACACCGAGGCCAAAAATAAAGTTGCATCCGAGAAGAAGGCTAGAGAAGAGCTTCTTAAGGCAAAAAAAAATTTTAAAAAAACTTCGCTAGGATGCTGACCAGAGTGGTGTAAGTAAAAGGTCATGTCCTTGAGGTGGATCCTTAGTTTCTGGCAGGTTTCGTGGAAGCCAGAACATTGAAATGTGAATCTTCCAAGTCTGATCAATCTGACATATTAACTGAGGAAGAGTTCAACATGCTGGTAGCAGAATTACTTCAAATGGTCGATAATGGCGAGAGTGATGACAAGGTACTGAATTTGGCAGAATGATAAGCTCATTATCTCACTCACTTATCTATATTATTTTCCTACTATTTTATGTAGATTTATTGAGTTTATATATATATTTTATGCATGATGTCAATATTAGGTGGTTTTAGGTGTGTTTTGATGTTTATGCAGGTTTTTAGGCCTAAACTCACGAGAAAACCGTTCCAGAAGCAGTGATGTGTAAGAGTAGCAGTGAAGAGTTTCTCCACAAGAGGAATTCGGGCTATTGGCACATAAAAATGGATGATGCTTTGAGTTATCTCTCCAACACAACTGGAATCGGGTCAATCGGAGTTCGGAGGAGGAAGTTATGGCCAAAACCGTGAGACCGCGCAGAAGGGACGAGAAGCCGCGTCGACAGACGCCAATCAACATCGATCGACGGAGACCAGGAAGCCTCGTCGATCGATGTGGATCAGCCACAATCGACGCGAGCCTCTCTGCTGGAGCGGAAATCTGATAAAAATTGGATTTATTCATATCTTTAGCCCTAGAATTGATAGGATACACCCCCACCTCTATAAATATCCTAATAATGTCGATTTTGAGAGTACCTTTTGACCTTTTTATCATACTTCATTCCAGATTTCAGTTTTTAGAGAGATTTCCAAGAATTTTAGAGTTTATGTTTGAAGACAGAAGTTTGTGGGAAGACATTCAGACCCAAGTTTTTATGCAATTCAGGTTTTATCTTTCTATGATGAATATTACCTTGAATATGTGTAACTAAATCCTTCCTCAGATTCTAGGGTTTCGAACTATCAATGTATACATGTTTTATTGATTGAATTATTTTCCCTTTCCCTTCGTAGTTTGTGAAATCTGTGCTTATTCATAATCTTGATTTGCTGATCACATCTTAGGATTATCTAGTTGATTACTTGAGACGTAACTGTGATAGTTTTCAATGGAAAGTGATTTTTACAATATAATCTGATTTCTTGTCGTAACTGAAGGAGATTGATTGTAGGAATAAATCTATAGATCTTTGGAGTTAGTTAATTTATCTTGAGACCGAGCGGAGATAGGTAATTAATTAATCTACCTTACGAATTGTCCAACAAAGAAGTTCGTAATACTTTTCTGATGTTTCACTACGAAGAGGAATTAAAATTGGGAATTAATCGATTCATTCATACATGTCATACTTGATAGGTAGATATCCCTGGAATCTGTGCTTCTCTTATTTGAATCTAAAAGCTTTTTAATTACCTGTTTAATTTTCATTAGCTAGTATTGCGATTTTCAAAACAACCAAAACTTTTCAATTGATTTTCCTAACCAGTATTTTGAGAACTTATGATTTAGTACTTAAGGTTTTTCGTTGCTTCATTCCCCTGGATCGATAACTTTTGGGTTTATAAATTTATTTGCCACTATTTCTATAATTAATCTGTAGAAATTACAGTGATCAAATTGGCGCCGCTGCCGGGGAGTGAACAGAATTAATCTTACTATTAAATATGTGATTGAAATACTGATTTAGGCTGTAATTTTCGTATATTCTGAATTTTTCTCGCGTTTTCGTATTTCACATCGATCGACGAAGTTGTTTTTTCCTCGTCGATCGACGCTACATCTCGTCGATCGACGCCGTGTTCTTTTTTTTTCAGAATTTCCGTTTTTAATTTTTGTTCGTTTCGTTTTATTTTCAGTTTTACCTCACTACCTCCTTTGCTGTACAGGTAGTGCATGAGTACAAGAGCTAGAGGAAAGGACCCGCTTTATTACTATCCGGACATTGAAGCCACTTGCAGAAAGATCCGAAGGAATAAGCGTGCTCAGGAAAGCTCAAGTAATCACACAATGGAAGATAACGTACCACCGCCTCCACCAGTGCTAACTGCAGAGGAGCAGGCTGTGCTTCTCCAAGAAGTCCAAGCTATGAGGGCGCAAATCCAACAATACAATCTGGAAAGAGACCTCGAGAGGAACAATCCGAATGGAAGGGATCTTCGCCATAACCCACTGTTTGATGACAATCCCGACATTGAAGAGGATGACAACCAGGATCCTCCAGAGGAATCTGATGATGAGGAAGAAGAGGAAGCCATGCAGAACCGGTATAAACCTCGGTTCAGGGAGACAGACTTCAGGATTGGCATCAATGCCAACAATTTTGTGCTGAAGACCGGATTGGTGCAGATGGTGCAACAAAATCAATTCGGAGGAAGACCTACTGAGGACCCCTATGCGCATTTGGATAAGTTCATTATGCTCTGCAACACTGTCAAAATTGTAGGAGTCAGCAAGAGTGCCATCCGAATGCGTCTGTTCGCATTCTCTCTGAGGGATAAGACACAATCATGGTTCACCGCACTAGACAAAGAAAGCATAGGCACGTGGACCGAATTGACGAATGAGTTCCTGGAAAACTTCTTCCCCCCAAAAGTCATCAGGCAGAGGAGAAAGGAAATCATCAGGTTCACTCAACGACCCGATGAGAGCTTCACTGAGACATGGGAGCGATTCAAAGAGCTACTGAGATCTTGCCCCGGACATGGCTTTCCGCCAGGAGAACAGGCAGAAGCATCCTACGAGGGACTCAATGAGAAAACTGTCAAGTTGGTGGACACCACACTGGGAGACACCATCATGATGAAAAGCGAAAAGAAGGCCATGGAATTCTTCCAAAAGATGGCCAACAACACTCAACGGTGGTCCTCAAGCCGAACTCGGCCTGTGATGGCGGTCGAGATGGAGAAAGTGGTGGAGAAAGTTGCCGAACAACCTGATTTGGCAACCGAGCTGAAAAAGCTAAGGGAAGACTTTGCTGCACTGAAGCAGGAGAAAACAGTTGCTGTAGTAGAGCCAGTGCAAGCTCCATCTGAAGGGGATTGTGCCGCTGTAAATTTCATGCAAATGGGTGGTTACCAAAACAACTACCGTGGAGGATATCAGCAGCATAATCAGCAGCACAACCAGCCCTATACCTACAATCACGCGAGGAACCATCCTGGATTTTCCTACGCGAACCCCCAAGCCGCTGAGCAACCACCACCAGGATTTGTCGTACAAGAAGGAGCAATAGTGGAGAAGAAGAAGCCAAATCTCGACGAGATTTTGGCCAAGTTCATGGAAGGCTCTACTGATACTGTAGCCAAGTTGAAGCAAGAAATTGCAGGCGTGAATACTAAAGTGGACCAGGTGCAGAAGCATGTACAAATCATAGAAACCCAGGTCAGCGAGATCGCCGATGCCCTCGGAGCCCAACACAAACCGGGGCAACTTCCGAGCAACACTCAGATGAACCCCAAGAACCAGAATCAGAGGAACCAAGTGAATGCCATCACACTGAGAGGGGGAAAAACCTCTGAAGGGCCCAAGCAAGCAGGGACAAACACCCGAGATGAAGGAGAAGCCGAGAAAGAAGAGGAAGTCATCACAGGCAAAGCTCCGTCGATCGACGACGCTTCCCCGTTGATCGACGAAGATCCAAAACATCCGTCGACCGAGGCTGAAGCTCGTCGATCAACGACCACCCCTGCTCTACCAATGTATAAGCCTCCCTTGCCGTATCCGCAGCGGTTTGCCAAATCAAAGATGAACGAGAAGTATGCGCACTTTCTTGAGAACATGAAGAAAGTAAACCTCAACATCCCGCTGATTGAGGCACTACGAGAGATACCGGGGTATTTGAAGTTTTTGAAGGATATGGTCTCACAGAAGAGACCCTTCGTGGAGCACGAGAGGGTCAACTTGTTCGAGGAATGCAGTGCGATTATTCAGAAGAAGATGCCGCTTAAGAGAGAAGACCCGGGATCCTTCATGATTCCCTGTGTCATTGGAGGAGAGACCTTTGGGAATGTCCATTGCGATTCCGGCGCATCCATCAACTTAATGCCGCTGTCAATCTTCAAGCGGTTGGAGATAGGGAGCATCAAACCAACGACCATATCATTGCAGATGGCTGACAGATCGGTGTCCTACCCAAGAGGCATCGTGGAAGACGTACTTGTGAAGGTGAAGGACTTCATCATTCCAGCAGACTTCGTGGTGCTTGACATGGAAGAAGACCACAACATCCCGCTTATCTTGGGGAGATCTTTCTTGAAGACTGCTGGAGCATTGATTGACATTCGAAATGGAAAACTGACGTTCTGAGTTAATGACGAGTCGGTCACCTTCCCCATCTACAAAGCAGTGCAGAAGCGTAATGAAGGGAGCTACCCGGAAGAGTGCCACATGATCAATTGTTCAAATCCGGTGATTTCCTCTCCCTTTTCTTCTGTTAAAATTTATCCGAATTTTCTGGAGAACCGCTTACTACAACTCTTTGTTTTTGTCTTCAGATTTGGACAAGGCGAACGATGAGCTTATGGATTTGGTGAAGGAGCTGGATGTACCCGAGGGAATAACACAGTAGAAAGAGAACAAACGGAAGCAGTTATCAAGCCGACGCAGCCAGAAAAAGAAGAGAAAACGTGGAAATACCTCCACGTTGATCGACGCACACCAAGCGTCGATCGACGAAGCCTTTGGATCCATGTCGATCGACGCTACTGTCACGTCGATCGACGCACGAAGGAAGTCAGACTCGGAGCTTTCGTCAGCAGAAGCAGCGCGACGTAGAAAAGGGATTGCGGCAGTTTCACCCATGTCAACCGACGCAAATCGGGGAAAACTGCAATCTAACTCTGATCCGCTGGTGCTGGAACTCAAGATGCTTCCGGCACACCTTAGGTATGAGAAGTTGGAAAAATTACTACGAATTCTACAGAAGTACAAGTCCGCCATTGGGGGGACATTGAAAGACACCAAGAAATGGGGGATGCAAGTTATCAAGAACAAAGATGGAAAGGAGGTCACGAAAGGACCTGCCTGGACCCGACCTCCCTGATGGTGATTGAAGACTCCGGGGGATAAAAAAGTTGATGTCTGAGATCAACTACCAGGTATCGTTCCCTCTTTTGTCTGATTTTCAAACTTATTCCACTCTTCGAGTTGGAAATAAGTTTGGGGGGATGTGGACAAGAGATGGAACGTCCTATCTTTTATTTATTTTGCTTTCTGTCTTTAATTTTTCGTACCTTTCTATTTTATGCTATTTTGTGGGGAAAATTTTTGAGTATTGAGATAACCTGAACGAGATTGTGAGATTAGAATTGATTGAGGGTTGAATATTGAATTGATTGAGATTGTGGTTAGATGCCTATGAATGTAGAATACCGCATGATATGACTGATTTGACACTTATACTTGCATGCTGATTGAGCTGATTTGAAATTGACTGTGGAAGAAAATTTTTGAATCCTTGTGTGAGAATTTGAGCCTTTATTTCGTTTGATGTGAGATTCACATGTGTGTTTTGATTTCTCTAGAACTTGCCTATTTTCTGTGTTGAGACTGCATAGTGTGCACAAGTTTAGGAAATGATATTAGGCCATCTTTGTTAACCCAATATCCTAAACACTGTCCCTTCACAATAAAATTCTCCCTAGTTAGCCACTTTGAGCCTGTACAATTTTTCTTTCCTTGTCTATGAGATTAAGAAAAGTATTGTCTCACTCGTGTCTTGAGTTGTGTTATGTATGGGGTTGATTGGTGAATTGGTGATAAGATATGATAAATTAGTGGTGAAAAGAAGCTCATAGAAATAATTAGAATTCTCATAAGCTCTCTGAAAAGAAAAGAATACAAAATTATCGAAAAGAGCATAAGAGATTCAAAATGAGCTATAAAAAAAAAATTTATATTGTGAGTTTGTTGATGTATATGAGGAGATAAGGTGGATGATTATAGATGGTGGTTGGAGATGTTGAGAGTCATGAACTCAATTGATTTAGTCACTTGGCCATATTTCCCTACCTTATCAGAAAAAGCCTACGTTACAACCTTTTGAAAGTCCTTTTTGATTCTAGACGTGTGTGCACATTCTAGCAGTGGAGATATTAGAAAATTTGCAAGCCTATGGTAGAAATTTCTTCATACATGTTGTTGAGTGCTTTCATCTTTACCTTAAACACTAGAGAGTTGAGCAATACACTTCCTGTGACTTCTTCCACGGTTGATGAATTTTCCGTCTCTTCCAAATTGCTTGTGGGTAGTGGATTCTTAGTTCTTGACTGTGATGAATCTTGTGAGTCATTGCACTTTAACCACATAATCTTTTGACTTCTTTCTTGCCTATTGATTGAAGACAATCAAACGTTTAAGTTTGGGGGATTTGATAAGCTCATTATTTCACTCACTTATCTATATTATTTTCCTACTATTTTATGTAGATTTATTGAGTTTATATATATATTTTATGCATGATGTCAATATTAGGTGGTTTTAGGTGTGTTTTGATGTTTATGCAGGTTTTTAGGCCTAAACTCACGAGAAAACCGTTCCGGAAGCAGTGACGTGTAAGAGTAGCACTGAAGAGTTTTTCCACAAGAGGAATTCGGGCTATTGGCGCATGAAAATGGATGATGCTTTGAGTTATCTCTCCAACGCAACTGGAATCGGGTCAATCGGAGTTCGGAGGAGGAAGTTATGGCCAAAACCGTGAGACCGCGCAGAAGGGACGAGAAGCCGCGTCGACAGACGCCAATCAACATCGATCGACGGAGACCAGGAAGCCTCGTCGATCGACGTGGATCAGCCAAGATCGACGCGAGCCTCTCTGCTAGAGCGGAAATCTGATAAAAATCGGATTTATTCATATCTTTAGCCCTAGAATTGATAGGATACACCCCCACCTCTATAAATATCCTAATAATGTCGATTTTGAGAGTACCTTTTGACCTTTTTATCATACTTCATTCCAGATTTCAGTTTTTAGAGAGATTTCCAAGAATTTTAGAGTTTATGTTTGAAGACAGAAGTTTGTGGGAAGACATTCAGACCCAACTTTTTATGCAATTCAGGTTTTATCTTTCTATGATAAATATTACCTTGAATATGTGTAACTAAATCCTTCCTCAGATTCTAGGGTTTCGAACTATCAATGTATACATGTTTGATTGATTGAATTATTTTCCCTTTCCCTTCGTAGTTTGTGAAATCTGTGCTTATTCATAATCTTGATTTGCTGATCACATCTTAGGATTATCTAGTTGATTACTTGAGACGTAACTGTGATAGTTTTCAATGGAAAGAGATTTTTACAATATAATCTGATTTCTTGTCGTAACTGAAGGAGATTGATTGTAGGAATAAATCTGTAGATCTTTGGAGTTAGTTAATTTATCTTGAGACCGAGCGGAGATTGGTAATTAATTAATCTACTTTACGAATTGTCCAAGAAAGAAGTTCGTAATACTTTTCTGATGTTTCACTACGAAGAGGAATTAAAATTGGGAATTAATCGATTCATTCATACATGTCATACTTGATAGGTAGATATCCCTGGAATCTGTGCTTCTCTTATTTGAATCTAAAAGCTTTTTAATTACCTGTTTAATTTTCATTAGCTAGTATTGCGATTTTCAAAACAACCAAAACTTTTCAATTGATTTTCCTGACCAGTATTTTGAGAACTTATGATTTAGTATTTAAGGTTTTTCGTTGCTTCATTCCCCTGGATCGATAACTTTAGGGTTTATAAATTTATTTGCCACTATTTCTATAATTAATCTGTAGAAATTACAGTGATCATAAAACACCATAATACGGAGGATCAGGTAGCCGAGCAGGAATGATTCTAGCAGTCTAATCTATTACAACTCGATACTTAGCCTATACAGGACATTACAAGAGTTGCTAGACTATACTAGAATTCAACAATTGATCGACCAATCTACTAAGGTTTGATCCAACAAAACCTTTTACAATACGATCCTAAGGGAGATTTAGGAATAATTTCCCAACAATTTCCCCCGTTTTGGTGCGATCAAAGCTTACTATCACTTGCTGAATTAAGAGAGAAAATGTCTGAGTTTTACAAAATTTTCTAAGTACAAAGCTATGCTAAGCTAGCAGTCTAACTCAGAGTTAATCCATCTTAATTGTAGCAGGGATTGTTTTAGATAATTCCACCTCAATATGTGCTGGGAATATTTCTCGATTAATATATACGTAAATGCTGCAAGGAGTCTGCTAGAAATTCTAGCATCCAAATAAATTAGCAGACATTCACAACCAATCCAAAGCAAACTTATGTAAATTCGTTGAATACAGTAAAGTGTATATCAACTTTAGCACACAATAAAAACTTAGAAATCGACAATAAGGAATTGTCTAAGTCTGATTCCATTTTCATTCATTTGATTTGAGCATTATAGTTACAAATGAAAAAGGAATATAAAAAAAATGCTAAAATAAGAAGTGAAAGATAAGAAGGGTAAGATCAAGAGTCGGGAGCAGGCTTCTTCTTATCAAGCTCATCGAACTTGCTCATCGTCATCTTCATGAATTTTTCAACATAAGCCTTGCTCGCTTCTCGTTCTGCTGCGTCCCGCTCCATCTTCTTGGCAAGCTTTTCATTATCCATCTCTAACTTCTTGATCTTCAGCTCTAGCTCTTTCTCTTTGAGCTCTGCCTCCTTCTTCTTAAGTTCTGCAATTTCTTGCCTCATCTCCTCCTCAGCAGCAGCCAGAGCTTCTTCCTCTTTCTTCCTCTGCTCGGCTTCAACAAGTCTCCTTTCTTCCCCCTTTTTGAGAGCTACCAAAAAGGTAGAAGAAAAGGATTGAACAGTTTCCATCATTTGCTGCTGGGAGTCAGCGACCTCCGTTGTTAAGACCTCCACATTTTGTTTCACAGAGGAAACATCCGACCTCACTTCAGAAACTTCAATACGGACGTCAGACACGTCGGTCCTGACCTCCTCAATCACCTTCCTGATTTCAGCCTTCTCCATCTCAACTCGCTCATTCAGGGAAGATAGAGCACTTCGCATCGCTTTTTGCACGGTTGAATCCACGTAAGATTGGAAGTCATAGGAACTTATAGGTGTAGCTTCAAATGAGAAGATGTTGTTACTAACACCATGTCCAGACCTTCAGAAGATGTGGTCCCTTCCTGGCTCGGCTGTGCTATCTCCAAGGCTTCAGCATTTGCTTGTTGAGCAGTAGAGTAGCGCGACTCTTCATCTATCAACAACTTAGCACCCTCCATGATCTGAGCAATTTTAGCATCATGACCAATCTGAGCCTGAGCAGCTACATAGCGTTCTTCTTCATTCAGCATTCTCTGAGTAGCATATAGGATTTGAGCAGTCTCAGCCTCCTGAGCTTCCTCCTCTTGAGCAGCTCTTATAATGCTAAGAATATCCAGGCCCAAAAACAAGACAATTATTCTGTCTTTTTCACTCAACTCAATAGCCTCACGCTCAGCAATCATCTCGGCCTTCCTGGCTTCCATCCTTGCTTTCTTTAGGGCCTCATACTCTGCTTGACGACGACGGTACTCAGCATCCGCTCTAGCTTGGTGCTTTGAAAGTTCAATCCTGGTGTCTGAGTAACCGTCTGGTTCAAAGGAGGATGGCGACAATGACTTGAAGTTGGAAAATAGTCTGTGAGCACGGATCGCCTGCAGTCGAGCAATGACTTGCTTGTCTGAGTACTGCTTGGATCCGGCTACTTCATCAACCCAATCATTCGGCCATGTCTCTTCCTTCCTCCAGAAATTTAAGCCTCGAGCAGTTGTGACCAACATCATTTTCTCAAAGCACAGCTGATGCGTCACATAATCAATAAATTTCCACCTCCTCAACTCCTCGACTAGAATCTTTCCTTGCTCTGTCGTTCAATCTATCTCTCCATAGAAAACATAGGCTAAGTCTCTTTCAAATTCTGCCGATATGAATTATTCGATCTCAGACAGCATCATAAGTACGTCTCCACTCACCTCCTCCATAATGTGAACAGAAGCACACCATTGAGCAATCCTTCTCAGCTTGAAACGGGGCCCTGGAAGACCGTCGAAGGGTACTCGTAGGTGACTGTATGATCCTCTATTGATCTTCCTCAAGAAGCGTGCGTCGTATACGTCCTTAGATTCACCATCAGAATCTGATTCAGAGTAGGCATCTTCATATCCAGCAGGAGTCTCTTTGCTGGCCGTCTCCTCTCTTTGTGTGCTTTCAATCCTTTCGGAGACACTAGAAACCTGCTCAGCAATCTGACTTTCAGCAACGTTAGCAGTCTGCTCAACGTGCAGCTCTTCAGCAGTCTTAGCCTCATCATCTGCCTGTTGTCCTGCTCCTGATGGACCTGATTCCTTATCTCTTGGTGGCATTTCATCATCAGAACTGCTGCTGCTGCTACTAGGCTGTTCATTTGGTGCTCGGATTTGAACACCTTTTCCTTTAGTTTGCTCCGACACATTGAACGCTCCGGCGTGCAGCATTTGATCAAATGCTTTATCAGACAGTGCCTCCTCCTTTGGCACAATAGCTCCACTAGCATCCACTTTCGGAATGGTGACAGTAATTCGTCCACCTTCCTTAGCTTTTCCCTTCTTCTTCTTTTCAGCTTCGCTTGCTAGCAGGGAAGCCTCCCGTGCCGCCTGCTCCAAAAACTCAGCAGCCCTCTTTGCTTCGGCACATTCATCGGCAGCTCTCTTAGCTTGCTCGAAGTTTTGATCACAAGCATCGAACGTCATCTGCTCCATGTTCTTCTTAAACTTCTTCTGCTCCAGCACTCGGCGTTCTGCCTGCCTTTGCCACTTCCTTTGTTGTATTCCTTTCAACCTTTCAGATAAAGGTTTGGAAGAGAAAGGACTACCCTTCTTCTCTGCCTCTGCTTCCGGAGTAGCAGCCTCCTACTCCGGGATCTCCTTGGCAGCTTCCTTCTCCTACTCCGATTGCTTCACTAACCTCCGCCTTGTCCTCTTCTGCTCAGGCTCAGCAGTGGTGAGGACACCCTTAGAGAGTGGATCCAGTGGCTTCTGAATTCGCCTCCTAGTCCTCCTCCTCTCGGACGTAGTAATCTCTGTGCGGGGCCTCTTGGGAATAGTGGCAGCAAGAGGATCCAGTAGAGTGGTGGGCACATGGACATCTCCTCCCAACTCAAGCTTTTCAATTTCTTTGAGCTCCTCGAAGCACTTCTCTGTTTCTGCTTCCTTCCAAACAGCCGCTATCTCCTCCGGAGTCATGGTGATGGCATGCTCCAACTGCTGGAATGCTAGCTCAGCAGGGTCAGGAAGCTCTGGAGATGTAGGAATTGTGCCGTCCACATTTGTCGTGCCCTTCAGAATCCTCGGGCGACTAGCATCGGGATGAGCAGTTGCCTTCCTTGTTTGTGGAATGAAGTCCGTCGGTAGCAACCTCTCCCCTGCATCCAGCCTCTTCTTATGGAAGAACATTTCGATGAACTTACTTATTTTCAAACCAAAATTCACTTTCGAAGAGAATGTGCCATCCCTCTTCACTGTCACATTCTTCCTCACATGTTCCAGCCACCTCCTGTAAAAGAACTCGGCCCAATTTCCCTTCTGTTTGTCCACCAGGGCCATCATCACCGAATACCTGTGAGCAGACATCTGGGAGTATGAACCAGTATCACAGTGGAACATTTTGATCACCAGCTCAGCAAGGAGCTTGAATTCCCCCTTGAATTGGTTGATAGGGTGTGCAACCTTGAAGGTGATCTGCTGGCCTTTGCTGTCTTTCACTAACTCCGGCTTCTTCCACATCTTCCAACGCTTCTCTATCTCAGCCTGATTGTGTAGCTTATAGTGAGCTATGCAAGCACCATCCTTGGGAAGCCCAAACTTAGCAGCAAGTATATCGGCATTCACCTCCAAAATCGTACCGAACACCGAGGTCATGAAAGAATTTTGAGAGGGCTCCTCCACTACTGCCCTAGCATAAAACTTGGACACCATATGTGGGTGGAACCACGATGGCTCCGCTGATAAGTACCCAATGACTCCAGCTTTCTCAAGAACTTCCATGAGCCAATCTGGAAAGATTGGACTGCGCCTTGGTCTTGGAAAGCATCACCAATTGACCATATGAGATGTCGTCCTCCACATCCTCCTTCTTGACGACGCCGGTGTATTCAGGTGCCCACCTCTCATGGAGAGTCATGGTGGAAGTAAGGGATTGAATAGGAGTGCCTGACTCAGTAGACGAATCTGATGAGGTCGTATGAAACAGATGGATCGGAATGATGTGATTGGGTGGGGGATTCAGGGTTAGCAGCCATTGTAAGAACTTAGGAAATTTTGAGAGAGATTGTGAATTTTCAGAGAGCTTGAAGGCAAGAAGGCTTAGGGATTTGAATTTCTGTAAATTGAAGGAAGTTGAGTAAGTGAAGCGTATATACCTTATGGGTAAAGATCTGACGGTTGGGGTACGCCACTTCAGATGCAATCGACGGCTAGGCTTCGTGAGGATGTTTGGAATGGTGACCCACACCCCTACGAACTCGAGTGCCGATGATGTGTCAATCTCTGATTCGTCGCCAACGTTTGTACGCAATAAATGCATTTCCCATTTGAAATTCAAATTCATCCCGCATTTGACTTCCTCTGCATGGTGGAGACTGCTACGGGTTGGGAATAGCAGTCAGCTATCGTAGGAAACCCTTAGCATGCATATGAGTCTGCTGAGAGCTTGAACTCAGCACTCAATTCATACAGATATAGTCTGCTGAGAGTTCAGCAGCCAAATGCTCTAGCAACCTTCAATGAATATTCCCCAATATCAAACACCTTTGGGAATGCTAAGAGCTTGGACTTAGCACTCCTCTGCTATCTGCTCAGCAGTCTTGGCTTAGCATCAAGATCTAGCAGTCTACACACGTAAGCTTGGATACGTTTCTCCATTTCCTTCAGATCTTCAAGAAATCCAGAAAGAATGAGAATACCAACTCATTCATCCATGGCATCGTCTATCTCCATAAGGCCTAAATTGATGCATAATTCTTTAAATCTGGCCTCAACTAGCGGTTAAGTGAAGATATTCGTGATCTGTTCTTCTGTGCATATATATTGGACGTTGATATCCTTCTTCTCTTGATGATCTCTGATGAAGTGATGTCGGATATAAATATGCTTCGTCCTCGAATGACGAACTGGGTTCTTTATTTTGTACATTGTACTATTATTGTCGCAGTAGATCGGCACACATTCAGGAGGAATATCATAATCTTGCAATTGCTGCCGAACCCACTAGACTTGCGAACAATAACTAGAAGCTGCTACATACTCTGCTTCTGTAGTAGATATAGCCACTGAGTACTGCTTCTTGCTAAACCAGCTAATGAGCATGTGTCCAAGGAATTGGCATGTCCCGCTGGTGCTCTTCCTATCGATCTTGCACCCTCCAAAGTCTGAATCTGAGTAGCCACTCAATGCTAGACCATCTGACCTTGGATACCAAATTCCTAGACCTTCGGTGCATTTGAGATATCGTACAATCCTCTTAGCAGTGTCCAGGTGCGACTTTTTAGGATTTTCTTGATATCTCGCACACAAACCAACAACATACGATATATCTGGTCTGCTAGCTGTGAGATATATCAGTGAACCAATAATGCCATGATAGAGAGTAGGATTCACTTCATCTCCTTCATGCATTTAAGTAGAAAGATTCGTTGTGTCTAAGGAATCTGCCGAACTCAAACTTCGAGAAGACAACTATAAAAGGCAAGTCAAAGTAAGATGCTGAAGCAGCTCACTCTCTCTAATGCAAACACACGTACAAAAGTTTCCAAAAAGAGACAGAGACCTTGAGAGCAGTTTAGTTGAAAGGCATAATACCGAGATACCAAAAAGCCTTCAACGTCTTGAGTGTTCCACCATACATCTGACACTCAACTGAGAAATTCTTGAAGGGATTCAAGAATCTTCAATCATTGGGATCACTTTTGTCATAAAAAGTATCCAGCAGTCAGTTTCTTGAAAGGGAATTGATTAGAACGGGCACTGACGCCGAGAATGACGGATAGTTCAGAAGGAACTTTAAAATCTTCCACAGGTGGTAAAAGCGAGTTTTATGAAGGTGCGCCCTTGACTCAGCTGGAGCCACACCTGAAAGGTTCGGAGTATCGAAAGATAGCCGTGGAGCAGACAGACCAGACGACGGCTGCTTGCTTTACAGAAGAGGCAACTCTTTGTACACCGTATACTTTCTTAGTGAAACTCTTAGCGATTTGGCTAAGGAGTGGACGTAGATCATTTGATCGAACCACTATAAACCTTGTGTCCTCTTGTTGATTACTGTTCTATTACTTTTGAGCTACGACGATTTAACTTAGCAACGGAGTTGCTAGAGTATAACTGCAAAAAGTAACTTAAGTAAACTTGAACCGAAAACCCTAAGTTAAGAATAACCTTCTTACAAGTAAACGCTAATTTTTATTCCGCTGCACTTCGTGTATATCTTATTGTTACCACGACGACTCTGATCTCAGGGACCAACAATTGTCCTCCAAGCTTCTTCCTCTTCAAGATCAAGAAATGCTCCTCCCGATGAAGCATCTAACATCACTTTCGTTTCATAGTTTAATCCCCCATAGAACTGGCAAATCTGTTGACTCCGAGAAAGTCCATGTCTTGGGCATTTTTGTAGAAGCTCTCGGAACCTATCCCATGCCTCGTATAGAGGTTCATCATATCTTTGCCCAAACGATGTGATATCAGCCCTTCTCTTCAAAGTCAAACTTGGTGGGAAAAACTTGAATAGAAACTTCTCTCTCAACTCTTCCCAAGTGACAATATTTGATTTGTCCAAGCCTTCGAACCAATTTCTAGCACCATCTCTCAAAGAGAATGAGAATAACCGCAGTCGTATTTGATCTTGAGGCACTTGGTTGATCTTTATAGTATCAGTAATCTCCAAAAATTGAGATATATGAACATTTGGATCCTCGGTTATGTGCCCCCCAAATTGGTTGTTTTGTATCATTTGGACCAACTGTGGCTTTATCTCAAATTGCATGGCATTTACTCCTAACCGAAAACCTCCCGTTAACGGTTCACCTTGAGGTCGAAAAAGATTTTGTAATGGTCTCCTCGGACCATTCCTCTCATTGATCATGGCTTTCATCAACTCGAGTTGCCTTTCAAACTCTTCTATCATAACCGTGTCTTCTCCATGGTTAGCCATCTCAAAATCAATTTGAATATGTGCTCTTCTTTCTTGAAGTTTCCTTGCCTCAAGCTCTCTAGCCTTTGATCGAGTGATCATAAACTACCTAGGAAAAATCCTCAAAACCAATTACAAGTAAACAATCCAACAAAAACAAACAAACACAAATAACAAACAAAACAATGTTAGTAAAAATATTCACACAAGTATTTCCTCAAACACCTAGCATACCATACTTCAACTTTCAATAATTCCACTAGACCTACTAAAAGATTCCCCGGCAACGGTGCCAAAAACGTGACAGTCGTGTGAAGTGACACACAATTCCACGTTAAATTATCAATCCGGGTTCTTTTCTATTCGCTCTCGTGGAAACTATTTACTCGTATGAAGGTGTATTAATAGCTAGGCAATACAAATGTCGTTGATTTTCTTTATCTATCAAGCTATGAATTGCAAACTAAACTGCAAATGCACACAATCAAGCATTCAACAATTTGTAAACTTCACCAATCACTTACTCTTATCAAATGTTTGGGTAGATTAGAGTAACAAGTCCAACAATCTTAGAAGAAAGTGAGTGTTTGTAAACTTCAATTGATCCAAATTAAATCAAGCTATGTTGTAAACGAATTTTAATTCCTATGAAGTTGAGCAATCGACTCTTATATTCGCTAGTCACTTGCTACGGATAACTAGCGGTAGATGACTCTCGAAGTTGCAAACAACTACGTTATTAACTCCGAGGCCACTCCCAACCGACCGTCGATTATTACCCTATAATCCTAGCCCTGCACATGGATTGGAACTAAAACTATAGGATTATGCACTTTTCACGATGATTCCGTCCGCATATTGGCTGCAACGTTGACATCAACTACCTATAGATTGGCTATGACCTACATCTAATAGGTATGAACAAGCTCAAGTGCAAATCAAGCCTTCATAGGAAAGTAAACAAGCATAGTAGATTCAATCCATCACAATATCCATATTACAACACTCACTTAGGAATTTAGTTCATCATACCTTGAATTAGAAGCAATACAAGTTGAGAAATAAGAATTGACATTACAAAGCTTCAAGGTCAAATTGATCTTCTACGATTGCCTTCGTTGAATCCAATCCACCTATTCTCCTTCTTCAAATTCCACCAAGACGATGGAATGTTCCTTGGTTCTCGTTGATTCAAGTGGGGAAGGAAGTGTAGAGATGAATCTAGATGGAATTTCGTGACGGTTATTCTCAAATTGGGCAAAAAAATTTCATTTTATTGATTTTCCCCCTTTTATAGACGAGCTAGCAGGGCCTCGGATCGCCCGAGCCTCCAGAAGATTTGCAGGGAAATGTGAAACCCGACCTGGCTCGGCCGAGCCTGCCTCACTCAGCCGAGCGAAGCCTCTGTTCCATGGCTCGGCCGAGTCTGCACACCGACCGGCCGAGCGAGCTCTCTGTCAGGCAGCTCGGCCGAGCCTGCACACCGCTCGGCCGGGCGACTCCTCTAAGCTCCCGAAACTCCTCCTTTTGCACCGCTTGGGCGAACATAGCCTCCTCGGACTTCATACTTGGACGATTTTCCTCCAAAACTCTCCAAAATACGCTAAATTATGCTCAAAATGTATCCTACATCATTTCAAACACGAAAACACAAAAACAAGACAAAAGAACGACAAACATATATGATATGAGGGTAAAATGGCCACAAACATGCACGCTCACACATCGAAAAATAGGTCATTTTACACACATATCATTAACCTAGCGTATACAGAAGAAGGGTCAGTGGCGACGACCAACATGGAAACTGCGGGCCAGGAGGCACAATGATGGTTGCAAGTGTTGCACAAATATTTGTGCGTGACTTACGGTTCCTCTGCAACCCCACTTTGCATGGTTCCCAGTGGCTCATTCGGTAGAGATGACTATAGGAGGTGGTTGGATATTAAAGCCTGATGGTAGGTGTTGGTCCTGGATCAAAGTCGTCGTGGTGAATAACAAACAAGCAACACTCATGAATGCAACGTAAGTTTAAAGTATATTTTGCACATATGTTCTTAAAAATTGTCTTAGCTCGAGGTAGAAATTAGGGTTTCTTACAAGCAAATACTCTAGCAACTATAGTTGCTAGGTTTCAAAACACCACACAAACGGTAAGTAATAAAACAGTAAAGAACACACAATATTTATAGTGGTTCGAGTCTTAGCCGTATCGCTAAGAATTCACTAAAAAGATATTGAAGTACAAGGATTCGCCGAACACTTGTAGCATGTAGTGAACCTTCGACCTAGCCAGTACAAAGCTATCCTCCGATGCTTCAATCTTCTAGTCCGCAGCTCCGGCCAAGTCAAGGGAGCACCTTCGTAAAACTTGTTTTTCGTTGTAATGGAGATTTTAAAGTTCTCTCCGAACTTATCTGGTTTTGGCAAAAGCCCGTCGGAGTTAATCTCTTTTCAGAGATGTGACTATTGGATGCTTCCTAGGATAGAAAGTATCCCAATGATTGAAGATTCTTGAGCAAAGCCAAGGAATCTATTAAATGCAGTGTCGGGTATTCAATGTAGTGACACTTGCTATTGGGAGCTTTTAAGATTCTTCTTAAATGTGGGCTCTCAACTGACTACTCTCTTTTTCCTTTTTCGTTGTGTCAAAGTAATCTCTTGATTTTCAGTTGTGTTCGTTGTGTAGAATGAGCAGTTGTAGTCGAGTAGTTGTCTTCTCTCTTTGTTGGACTTCGACTTTTATATCTGGAGATTTGAACTTTGAATCTCCAGCACGTTAGAAACAACGGTTCTTCTTGTCCAAAAGAGCTTCTTGCTTTTTTCATCTTTTCCGGCGTCGTTCAATACTTTCCGACCTACTTCGGGTAAGGCTTTTGTCCTTTTACTGTACCTTTGTCAGAACGGTAGTATTATGGATTGTTGCTAGATATCTTCCTTGTTTAGCATTCTCGGAGAATGCTGGAACGATCTGCTAAGTCTTCTGATTACTACTCTCTTCTAGCAATCCACTTTTCAATCTTCTGACTCTTTCAGCAGATGCTCATTTAAGCATTTAGGTCTTGACTGTTGATTGTTATTCCTTAGCAAACTGCTTGTATGCTAGTGAATGCTATCTCCTTTAGCATTCTGCTACCTTTGCTTCCGACTAGCAGTCTCTTCCTTAGCATATGATTGCTAACGCCTTAGCAATTATTCTTCTTAGCACATGACTGCTAACATCCTTAGCAGTCAATCTTGTCTTCTGATTTCTCTAGCAAGTACCATCTGCTGAGAACTCTTCTAGCATTCCGAAGTTGCTTGATTTGATTTTCTTCGTTCCATTTGCTGAATCCTTCAGCAATCTTCTCAAGCACTTCCTTATCTATTACAACTCGATATTTTTCCTAAACAGGACATTACATAGGAATTGCTAGACTATGCTAGAATTCAGCAATGATCAACCAAACTACTAAGGCTTTGATTCAACAAAAAAATTTTACAATTTTGATCTAAGGGTGGAATTTTACAAATAATTCCCAACAGTAGGAAACCATCTGAAAATCGGCGGCTGGCCGAACGGTTAGCTTTAGAAGCAATGAAGAGGGTATGGAATCATGTTGCTCACAAGTTTCGAGCACGACAGTGACGCACAATAATTTTCTGCGCTCGATCTGCGCGGTCCTGGCGATGATCCCTAGTTCTGTTGATGTATTAAAGGGACGTCGTGCTTAGGGCTTCAAATCTCAGTAGCTATTCGACGGTGAGGATGGCAGGAGAAACAACAGAATAACATGGAAATCAGAAATGCGCGGGTTAATATTTATTTGCAGTTTCACGTAGCCATCTTGCGTGTCGCATCGGCGGTAATTTTGGCAGGAATAGTCAGTCTTGGGACAGAGGGAGGGTCGGCATGAATGTGTTTCCATTGTCTGGTTATCGGTTGGCAGCTAGGGCTTCTGCCGAAGTTTCATTCAAACATTACTAAATTCATCAAAAATTGAAAAGGTAGACCTACGACAACCTTTCTGATATATCTATCTCTCTCTCTCTCTCTAACACTAACTACCATCCTTTCTGTTATGCTTAGTGTTCACGGTCCGTTTTGACTAGTTTAAAAGGAAAATCTCAGTCAAACAAACTAATAGGTATGGTTTGAGATATTTTCAAATCTAACCAGCCAAATAATTCATCTTAAAAACATCGGCTAAACCGTGTAAAAAATGGTTTGGTTCGACAAATTTGACGGTTTGAGAAAAATAGAACACTGTTATTTAATTTTTATTTCTTGATTTTCTATTTTTTATATAAAAATACTAAAACTAAAATATGTTGATCAAAAGATTAAAACATTATTACATTGCTAGAAGGTATTAAGAACTTACAAAAAGAACTACAACATATCGTTTCGAGATAAAAATATTTTTTTATAATTATATATATATATATATATATATATCTGGCTAGTCTGGCCAAAATGGCCAATTTGGGCCAATAAACCGTAATCGGATCTGTCTTGACCGATTTTAAAATTTTCAAACTATCAGTTTGATTATAAGATTTATAACATGTCACACTAATCAAGCTAATCTGTTTTTCCTCGTTTGACTGATTTCGAGCTAAATTAATTTGTTCTGATTTAGGAATCAAATTCAAATTTCAAATTCATATATGCACACTCAACTCCCAAAAGGAATCACTAAATCAATTTTCTTCCTTCACCCTTTCAATTTTGGGTAGTATCATAAACACATCTCTCCATCGGTTCCTTCTCCATTGGAATTAAGAGTAGAATCAAAAACACAAATCTCCTCCAACCAGGGTTTGCCTTAAGGTCATGCTTGTGGTGTGCTATCCCAGAGCCCTGAAATTAGATAAATCCAAAAAACTAATCTAAACTAAAATATATAACCTTTAGCCAAATTTAAAGTTTTAACAAAAAAATTAAAGTTATATTAAATATATATATATATATATATATACACGTATTGTTTTAAATATATTTATTAATATTTTTATTTATGATTATGGAAAGAATATAGAGCACCATTTATTTCGATTAAACGGTCCTGAAATATTTATAGTGTTGAGGGTTCCTCCAACCTTTATCTACTCCCAAATCTCTAGAATATAAACCCAAATATCTTTACATAATCATTTCTTCACTCTTGCTACAATTTTGACGTCCCCTCACAACTCTAAAAAAATTAGAAATAAAAAGTCCAATAAACAATAAATTTCAAGTTTCTAATTACTCTATGCAGCTACAGCTTGGCTGAAATCAACTGACAGCCAATGCAATTTTTCCCACCCAATTTCTTTTTTGTTTTATGTTGTTGTAGGGCTTCATGAGTCGATCCTATAAGAAATAGAAATAACAGATAGTGGTTACAAAGTGAAGGTCGAACATGGTAACTTACCAAAGTGGCTTTCTTGCGGGTAAGTAACAGTGAATGGCTATATGGCCTTAGTTCGGCACAAGGCAACATACACGGAATAGAAGCATAGTATAAAGATCTAGAGAGGGAGATGAGAAGACCCTACAAGTTGATATAACCACATGAGCGGGCGTGCATCGCTGGAGGAAGACATTTGTGACAAAGTGCTTCGACGATTGTGAAGGGATTTACTGCAAATTGAATTGGAAATCCATTGTCCAGGCTGAATATTTGATATCTAAAATAAATTTTTATGCCTATAATGGAAAACTAACATGCTTCTATTGAAATGCAAAGATGGTTTTGCCGAATACCTGGATTGTATTAACTCTGAACTAGTTGCGCAAGCATTTTGATGTTCAATACTGTTTCTTGCGCAATAAGATTTAATCCTACAAGATAAAGGAATTAAATATCAGAATTTAATTAAATTAATTTTAAAACTGAAGGGAGAGAAAGATGAAAAAGATCCTCCAGATTTGATCTTCTGATCTGTATCCCTTGCTCTGATCCGAATATCTAGTGAAGATTCTCTCTGGATATCGTGCCAACTGAGAAGAAAATTTTCCTTCCCTCTACTTAGATCTTAGTCGCCTACTACAACTCCTAATTCTCTAGTTTGCTGCTTAGCAACTTATGATCTAGCGGTGTATTGTGATTTGAGTATCCGATGGGTATTTATAGGAGAATTCTGATCTCTAATGGGCTTGAGCTTTCATGGGCCAGACCAGGGACTAGTATTCAAGCTAATAGTTTAAGTTCATCAATACACTCAATCTTTTCATTTATGCTTGAACTTAATCAGCTTCCAAGACAAGCATAATGAACCTTTTGAGCTGCTCAAGGAATGTTACCATCCTATATGTGATATGGCTGCCTAGTTTCTGTCACACAAAGTAATACACAAACTGCTACCACCCAAGATGCAGATATACGAGTGCAACAAAGACTCTCCACCATAGTATCTCAAAGTGATACACAAATCTATATATAACTCCATTCCTTCATCAGACTTAGGATTCCATCAAGCCATCAAGATCAAGATTCTTTTAATGTGAGATAAAGGAATCGATCTTTAATTAGGTCGTATCAATGCATACCGAACGAACCAACATACCTAGCAACCAATATAAGCTGCTCATTGAAGGGATTTTTAGTTGCAAATTGAATTGTATATTCCAATTGCCAAGGACCGATTACTAGATATCTAAAATAATTAGTATTTCTATGTTTAAAACCTTGCATGCTTCGATTGAATGCAAAATAAGTTTATGGAATACCTGGATGAAATTAACTCTAAATTGTTACGCACGGATTTGATCTTGAATCCTTCTTGCGCAAAAAGATTCAATTCTAAAAAGAACAGAATTAAATCTCTTAATTTTATTGAATAAAAATGGAAGAGAAAAAATAAGAAAGATGATCCTCAAGATCTTATATTCTGATCTGTATCCATTACTCCGATCCAGATATTTGGTGAAGATTTTCTCTGCATATCGTACCTATCAAGAAGCAGAATTTTCTTCCCTCTCTTATATCCAGTCGATTGCTACAGCTCCCCATTCTCTCGTTTGATGCTCAGCAACTTATGATCTTGTGATGTACTATGATCTATGAACCAGAGATGCATTGATAGGAGAATTTTAATCCTAGATGGGCTTGAGTTTTCATGGGCCAGACCAGGGACCAGTATAGAAATAACAGAGAAGGCATATCAATTGATTAATTTTGATATTAACCCAGAATATAATTAATTAATTAATTAATATTAATTCATACCACCAGAGAATCATTATTGTCCTACCTCTTTGTTACCACGTTACGAGGAACGGGTTGCATGGGCTCGGTATATCCCCATATTTAAAGTTACAATCGTTCATTAATTAATTTAGGCTCCGACAAGACAATAAATTAATTAACATGTTTTATTCCTAAGCTATACCACTATGTCATTTTCACTCATGCTTGAACTTAATTATCGTGCGGACTTTATCTTAGTGAACCTTTTGAGAATCTTAGGGAATGTTACCATCTTATACTGGATATGGTTACCTAACTATAAAACTTAAAGTCATACACAAGCTACTCTCACCCAAGATGCAGATATGCAAGTATACCTCTGGAACATTCATTAGGTTTCAAATATCATCAAACCATTGAGATCAAAATTCTTTTAATGACGAATAAAAGAATCAATATCAGTTAGATCCTATCACTTCATACAAAATGTACCAGCACATCTAGTGACCAAGATAAGCCATTAGTTATTGATTGTGCTGCAACTTAAACCAACAGTCTATTCTAGCACTGTCTCAGTTGTGATAACAATTTATATCTACAACACACCGCATGATCTCCTGATCGACAAGATAATAGAATAAAATTGCTTGCGATACATGTTTATTAATTCAGCCTATACCGACAGTCTATCCTAGGACTGTCACTCATTACCGCATATGCTGCATCCTATACCAATAGTCTATCCTAGGACTGTCTTAGTTGTGATAACAATTTATATCTCGTTAGGTCTAGTTATTCTTACAATATTTGGTGATCTATTACACACCGTATGATTTCCCTATCGATGAGATAAGACGATAAATGAGTTTGCGATAAATGTTTGTTAATTCAGATAGGAGATGAACATAAATATTAATGATTCCCACTGCATTAACCAAAAACCTTGTTCATAATATATAAATAATATTGCTTTCAGTATACAAATCCATTAATCTTCCATTTTACTTAAAGCATTACGGAAGTGGTTTCCAGAGTTTATAGAGTGTATAATCTAATTTAGCTATTACATAAATCATCACGTGGCTGAGTACAACCTTAGTCCAATGTTATGAACATACACCTCATAGACCTTGTGTGCCAGAGCTTTTGTGAATGGATCTGCTAGATTATCCTTTGTGTCTATCTCCTCTATCATCATATACTTCCTCTCAATGTATTTTTTTTTTTTGTGAATTCTTGGTTACTTTGAGTTTGCCATTGCAATAGAGTTATCACAATATACCGTGATAGTCTTGTGCAACATAGGATTCACGTTCAACTCGAAAAGGAAGTTCTATATCCATATTCATTCTTTTAAAGCTTCTGAAGTTGCTACATACTCAGCGTCCATGGTGGAGTCAGCAATGCAGTTCTACTTTGCACTCCTCCATGATATGGCTCCACCTCCTAAAGTAAAACACATAGCTAGAGGTTAACTTTTCGTCATCCTAGTCAACCTGGAAATTCGAATATGTGTAACCCACAAGGCACAATTCTTCACATTGATAGATGAGACAGTAGTCTTTAATCCTTTTTGGATTTTATCCATGGTAAGATTGATATCTCCCTACCAAGCGATGAGTTGGGAGTGGTAGCTAAGGGGGTAGTGATCATAAGAGGAATCTGAGGGATGAAGTTGAGAAAAGATTTGAAAACTATGATGGTATGCTTGCGGAAAGTCAAATTGCGAATCTCCTCGACTTCCAAACAAGTGAGTGGAAAACATCAAATGGAAAACCTTCCAAGTGACACATAAATAAATCCCAAGAAAAGTTGTAATGTGATTAATGATAGTGTGGTTGATGAATATGAGGACTTGGTGATGGAACCTAAGGAAGAAAGGTTGAAAGATGTGGAATAGAAGAAAGATATAAAATAATTAATGAAGTAGGGATAGCAAAATTCAAAGAAGAATAACCAAAGAAGGAAGGTGAAGTGTTACTTCAAGGAGATGAGGAGGATGAAGGCACCAAGGTGTCGGTGCAAATTTTTTATTATGTGAAGATATGTGATATTAAGATGCCTTCACTTGAGGAAATTAAAAAAGTTATTGCTTTGGTTAAGCTTTTGGAAAAAGTGGTCATCGCTCGGCCATTGCCGTTATCGCAACCTGCTCCACCTGCCTTGTTGCCATTGCTCGCAAGGAGAAATGCTGCAGCCTACCATCGTCGTTGCTGGTCATCGCCCATGCGCTCGTGTCACTGTCTCCGCCTGCTGTTAGTTGCTGTTATCTGCCATCGCAGGAGCGCCATCACCCATCCCCGCTGCCATGCGAGTCTGTCGCAAGGTGTTGTGGCTACACACCATGCACGATCGCATGCTTTATCCCTTGGGTTCCACCACATTGCACGCTGCTGCAGGCAGCCCCCATCTCGTCGTCGCTCGTCTGCCCTGGTGCGGCAACTATCTTGCCTATATATGCAGCACGCCACCACGTGCAAAACTTGCACGTGATGGATTTATATACTTAAACCATTATAATTGGCATATTATGAACAAGGTTTTGTTTAATATACTGGGAATCGTCAATGTTGTTTGTTCATCTCCTTTCCAAATTAACGAACATGTATCGCAAACACTTTTATCCTCTTATCTCGTCGATAGGGAGATCATACGGTTTGTAGTAGATCACAGAAGATCGAATGGATTACTTGACCTAGCAGATATAAATCGTTATCACAGTTGAGACAGTCCCAGGATAGACTGTCGGCATAGCATGCACCTTAAGCGGTATTGAGCAGCTTATCTTGGTTGCTAGGTATGCTGGTGCATTCGGTACACATTGAAAAGACTTAAGGAAAGATCCATTCTTTTATTTGACATTTAAGGAATCTTGATCTTGATGGCTTGATAGAATCCTAATCTGAATGAAGGTACGAAGGTATATACATATTTTGTGTATCACTTTGAGATACTATGGTGGAGAGTATTTATAGCACTAGTATATCAGTATCTTGGGTGGTAGCAGTTTGTGTATGAATGTCTATAACTAGAACTAGGTAATCATATCAAGTATAGGATGGTGACATTCCCTGAGCAGCTAAGAATGTTCATTATGCTAAAGTCTTGCAGGCTGATTTAGTTCAGGCATAAGTGTAAAGGTTGAGTGGATTGACTCAAGAATAAAAGATGTTAATTAGTTTATTGGCTGATCAGAAATTGAATTAATTATTAAATATGTGTAACCTTAAATATGGGGATATATCAAGCCTATGAAAGTCGTTCCTCATAACGCGGTAACAAAGAGGTAGGACAATATTTATTCTCTAGCTGTATGAATTAATATTAATTAATTAATTATATTCTCAATTGAATTTGGAAATTAATTAATTGATAGGCTTTATTTGTTATTTACATATTGGTCCTTAGTCTGGCCCATGAAATGCTCAAGCCCATTAGAGATCATAATTTTCCTATAAATACCCCTGAGATCCTCATATCACAACACACCACAAGATCATAAGTTTTTGAGCGATAAACTGGAGAATTGAGAGCTTCTAGTAGGCGACTTAGATCTAAAATCGGGAAGAAAATTCTGCTTCTAATTAGGTATGATATCTGGAGGGATCTTCAATAGATATCAGGATCAGAGCGAGGGATACAAATCAAAAGATCAAATAGGGAGGAGCTTTTTCTTCACCGACTCAGATCTCCGTCGCTTACTGCATCTCCTAGAACTAGTTTGCTATTTAACAACTTATGATCTTGTGATGTGTATTATAATCTAAGGTTCTGATGGGGTATTTATAGGAGAATCTTGATCCCTAATGAGGGCTTGAGCTTTTCATGGTCCAGACTAGGAACCAATATACAATTAACAAAGAAGGTCTATCAATAAATTAATTTCCATATTCAACCCATGATACAATTAATTAATATTGATTCATGCCACCAAAGAATCAGTAATGTCCTACCCCTTTGTTATCACTGTATGAGCAATATATATCCTTATATTTAAGGTTACAGACATTCATTATTTACTTTATGCTCTGACAAGCCAATATATTTATTACTATATTATATTTTTGAGTTATTACACTCGATCTTTCATTTATGCTAGAACTTAATTAGCCTTCTGAACTTTAGCATAATGAACCTTCTGAGCTACTCAGGGAATATCACTACCCTTTACCGAATATGGTTACTAATTCCAGTCACAGACAGTCATACACAAACTGCTACCACCCAAGATACAGATATACGAGAGAATGTAAGACTTTCCACCATAGTACCTCAAAGTGATACAGAAATCTGTATGTACCTCAATACTTTCATTAGATTTAAGATTCCATCATGACAAAAAGATCAAGATTCCTAAAAAGTCTGAAAAAGGAACTGATCTTATTTAGGTCGTATCATTGCATACCAAACGCACCAACATATATATCAACCAAGATAAGCTGCTTATTAGTGCGTATTCTGTAGCCTATACCGACAGTCTATCCTAAAACTGTCTTAGTTATCTCAAGCGATCCATACGATCTTTTGTGATCTCTTACACACCCTATAATCTTCCTATCGATGAGATAAGAGGATAAAGTCGTTTGCAATACATACGAGTTAATTCAACTAGGAGATTATGATACAACATTAATGATTCCCAATATACTGACCAAAAACTTTATTTATAATATACTATTCATAATGCTTTCTATACACAAATCATTAACCACATTATAAAGAACAAGTTGCATGGGCTCGATATATACCCATATTTAAGGTTACAGACATTCATTCATTAATTTAAGCTCTGACAAGCTTGCAAACTAATTGGTGTCTTTTATTCCTAAGTTATACAACTCAACCTTTTTCATTTTTCCGTGAACTTGATCAGCTTGAGCTAGAAATCAGGGAATATCACCATCCTATACTTTAGATGGTTATCTAATTACAGAACTAAAAATCATACACAAGTTTTTGTCACCCAAGATAGAGATATGCAAGTGCATGAAAGACTCTCCATCTTAGCACCACAAAGTGACACAAAAACATCTATATACTTTTGGATCTTACATTAGGCTTCAGATATCGTTAAGCCATCAAGATCAAGATTATTTTAATGTCAGATAAAAGAATGTATCTCAGTTAGGTACTATCAATACGTACCAAACATACCAGCACATCTAGTAACCAAGATAAGCTTTTAACTACTAAATGTGTTGCAGCGTAAACCACCATCCTGGGAGTGTCTTAGCTGTGGAACTGTTTATATCTCGAAAGGACAAGCGATCCATACGATCTTATGTGATCTAGAACACACCATATGATCTCCTTATCAACGAGATAAGTTTATCAGATCGTTAGCGATATATGCTTCTTAATTTATATAGGAGATATAATATTATAAAACACTAATAATAATTGAAAATATATTATAACAAATAGTTCATAATGTACTAATCATATTTCTTTGAGTATACAAAACCATCAGTTGCCACCTTCACACGTCGCCCCCGACCGTTCGCAGCCTCTACCGAACAAGGCCACGTGGCTAGGCTGCGGGGTGCAAACCCTAGTTAGGGTTTGTTAGGGTTTGTGCCGACAATCACTACACCATTGCCTGCTTCTCGTGACCGGCCATTGCCGCATGCCACCCTTTCCCCGTCCACATCGTGGGTGTCCACTAGGTAGTGTGCGTACTCAAGACATCGACCGCTTAAAGAGACCAATAAGAAGTTTGGGCTTGGATTGCTGACTAATTAGGCGAACGTATGATTTATAATTCATTTTGGTCGATGCTCCTCAAACATGCTAGTTACGACATTTCATAGTTTACACGCATTGCCAGAGCATTGAACGACCAGTAGGTAATTCGGCATACCATGATGCGGATGGACCCTGAAGAAAGGGAATGCGGGCTACGTTCTGATTTGGTTCCAAGAGCACCCTTAGAAAAGCCCTAGGTCAAGCCCCTATTATGCGTAGGGGTCTCAGGATCAATAGAATAGCTTGATTTTAGGATTGTGCTCCCGTTCCGCGATTCGGTGATCGCTTTTATTTCAAGTGTAGCCATATCTAGATGATGCAAGATTTATATGTAAACAATTAAACACCTCACAAAAAAAAAATTATCAAATCTGTCAACCCTATTCGCCTGCAATTTACTACTTGTTACTATTAAGACTTCTAATATCCAAGCAAGATCCAACCGTTGAGTTTAGTATTTATCTACGCATTATTCAAAGTAACTAAATTAACTACAACAATGCAATATAACTCAATTTAACTAAACAATCAAACAATCTAAACAAGCAACTCAAAAATCTCCAACAAATCACTAATAAGAAAGCGCACAAAGGAAAGGATCAAGATAGGAAAACTAGGATATTGGATAGAATAATGTAATGGACATGCATATGGACAATTGAATCTTGACAAACAAATTTTTAATCTCAAAAGAGATGATCAATCCACTGTTGGAGTAAGTAGTAAAGCAAACTTCATAGCGAGCTATGTCATGTACTTAATCTCCTCTAATTCACTGAAACAAATGTTATAACATTGCCAATCTCATGATTGCATGTATATCAACTTATTTTATATTGTAGACAATGTGGTGGGTGCGTCGTCCCACTGAAGATCTCATTGTTGGGTTCCTTATTAGATATGAAACGTATTCACAACTGAGATAGTTCTAAATAAACTATCATTTTAGATTGTAGTATAAACTTAAGATAACTAGTCTTGGTTATTAGTTTATACTTGTGCGTGGTGTCGTATTGAATGGATCACGGTGAGACATGTTCTTCTTTTTTAACACTATGAAGAACCAAGGTCTCGACGACTTCATTAATTCTTAATCCTAGATGTGATAATTAGATATATGCAAATGATTGTTTGTTATTTTAACTTACCAAGGGTGAGAATCAATAGGATGATTCAATATGCTCTATATCTTGGGTAACAACATTATTTGTATGTATTTATTTAGTCAGATTAGGGCACCGTGTCCAGGTCATCTAGGTTGATAATATCCCCTTAAGGAGCTCATAAGTTTTATCGTATTACACCCTGCAGGTGGAATTTTTTCCGATACTATAATAATGTTGAGCGGCTAACACTTAAGGAATTAAGTGTTAATTAATTAATACTGTTAGAGCTTTTAATTAACTAATGGATGTGCGTTGTCTTGAACACGAGGAAACAATTAAGTCAAATAGAAGCCTTGATTCACATCAGGATAGGATGACAGTTGCAACATTAATTCTCTAGTGGGATGAATTAATGTTATAAGTTCAAATTATATTTTGGGCTGCATATATGTGTTTGGACTTATGGGAGGCCCAATCTTAAACCTTGCAGTGATCCATGGCTTGGCCTAATTGGAATCCCTTGAAGATGCCTATAAATAAGATCTTGTGTTGAGAGAAGAATCTAATGATTCCATAAGTTCATGTGCTGAACGACGGGTAGGGTTTAGTTCTCTAAAACCCTATAGATTTGGATTTACTTGGCATCTAAGGAATCGGAGGATTTATGTCCACCCGACACCCAATTGTGGTTCACCGTGACACAGGCTAGAAGATCTCCAGTGGAATTGATCTATAGATTTGTATAGATCTATCAAGGTAATCCTCGATCTTCTTGATTTATTCTTATTAAACCATGTATGTGTGGGCTTCGTATGTTCCATTAATTGGTATCAGAGCCACGTTCGTGGTTGTTGGCTCTGCCTGAGACGTGCAGTTGGTTTACTGTATTTTAAATCATTTAAACGTGTTGTCGATGATTTTAAATATTCATTTTGTTCCTCGTGGTTCCCGTGTTGTTTTTGGTTTTGGCACAAAGGTTTATTCGCGTTTAGTAATCGTTTTTTGCCATGAGAAAATCCATGGTTAGTATAGGAATGAAGTAATTTTATTTCCTATAATTTTTCTATCAATTTTGAAGTAATTTGATGCGAAAAACGAGACCATGACACGAACAACACGAAGAACAAAGATTGATGGAAAATTGCCAAATCGCAGTCACTCAGGGGCTGTTTGCGGCTCAACAGCAGCCAACCGGCGAGCCGATAGTGGTGACCAGTCGGTAAGGACAGAAGCCAGGTCGGAGGCAATGGTGGCAGAGCCAGCGGCAGACGGGAAAGAGACGGGTGACACCACAGCGGTAGCTACAAATTACATGCTCATCTGCACGCATTTTGTAGCATGTCTGCAACATCTATTCGTGGCCTTCCCGGCAAGCGGTGGAGCAATGATTTGCGGTGGCAGAAGTTGGCAGTAGAAGCCAGGTGGTAGCCGACCACCGGGGGATGACAGCGGCAGCCCAAATCCATTTATGTAGCGATGATAGCATGGGCGAGAAGTTAGTCTGGTCACGCAATATTTGTATAATGATCGCGCGACAGTTCCACGTGCCCCTTTTCTTTGTTCAATCAGTGGTGATCCCGATGTGGATTTTTGGTATCGGCGGTAGGGGATGGAAGGCCATTCTTCAGACTTCAAAGCCCAGTGGTTTACTGGCGTTGAGGGTGGCAGAATTAGCGGCAAAAACTGCATTAAATCAGCTACATGTAAGGTTCTCACAATTTTGTTAGCGTGCGGCTGGATTTTGCGCGACATTTGGCTACTATTTTGGGTTGTATCCATTGTTCCTGCCATGTGATATTTCGTTCCCTACTTAGGGCTTTGATGCCCAGTAGGTTTTGGAGGTTGAGGATCAATCATGGCGGTGCAATGGGCCGAGGAAGTTAGCCTAGTCACAAGAAAACCCTAATTTCTGGGTTGAAAACATGCTGGTGGTGTTTTTCTGCGCTCATTCGGAGGCGATCCCTTTATGAATTTCCAGTACCAATGACATGGGATTGAATTCCAAACCTAGGGCTTTAAAGCCCAGTAGGTTACCGGCATGATAGCATTGGAATCGATGACAAGAGACGCGAGAAAAAGTGCCCTATGCACTGGTTTTTCACCCAGGCTACTCAACTAGCCATTTTCTCATCCAATTGGCGGTGATTCAAGCATGAATATCCGGTCTTGTTAGTTGAGATGGAAGTCCAAACTTAGGTCTTGAAAGCCCATTAAGTTTTAACTATTGACTGTGCGTCATTTGGTTGCTACATTGGCTCAAAAAATATCGTTTGTAGTAAATTTAAAAGCCCAAATTTGAATTGTTCGAAATTTGGATCCGATTTGAAGGCCCATTTGAAGAGATGTAGATCCAATGTTCATGTAATAGAATAGGTAGATATGCAGGTACACATCTTGAGGCTACAAGGACATTTTGTGCTCTTCATGATTTGTGTTTATTTTCTAAACATTGTGTATGTTTTACATGATAGGAGAATGCTAGGATTTATTTAATTCTTTATTGCATGCTATCGAAAACCTTCAACTTAAAATGACTAAGTAAGTAAAAACTAATATTTAATTAATTTATTTAGGCCTCCACAATTGGTATTATAAGTGATTGTGGGTGTTGTTCGCAGGACCCGGGGAGTCTGCCCCTAGAGGATACAACGTTCACTAGTTCACTGGATAAGACTTCTAATAAAAATGAATTTAATCTTTAAATGAGGTGTGTGGCACTCGCAGGACCCCAAGAGTCTCCCCGTAGAGGATGTGTCATTCACAGTTCTCTGGTAAAGGTTTAATTCAAGATAACCTTAAGAGATTATTTGTAAGTGATGTAAAGTCTTAACGGTAAGATCATCAATTGTAAATAATTTTCTTTTTGGTTAAATTGTGGTTATCACTTAGATGTGAATTTCTATATAACTCCCCATTGGAGTCCCTGTTTTAATTCACATGGCCTGTGTATATGGTCCGGCTATTAGTTCTATTCGTCATAAAGTAGAGGTTGACGTGATATTGGAATTAAAGATAGTTTGTCTAGTCAAAGGATATATGTGTAAACGTCCACTCACCGTGGCTTGCATATATATTTTTTGGGCTGTTGGAGGTTGCTTAAACAATGGTTTTGACGGTTCCCATATTCTATGCTTCTATTAATGTGATTTAAATTCTTACGTGTTTGCATTTTATTTATTTCAGTTATCATCATGTCGTTTAATCTGCTTATGACTATTCTCTATCGTAACAAGCTTATTGGTCCAATTTTTTTGGACTGAAAATAAATCTTGATATAGTATTAGTTGCTAAAGAGTACATATTTTTACTCAACCCAACTACTCCAGGACTGTTGAACCTTACTTCCGTTTGAAAGTAATCATGGGTAAGAAATGGTACTATGTTGTTGAGTTTCTTACTAGTTCGATTACAATGGAGGATCTCATGGGTAAGAGATCACTGGCTCTGGTTTCTTTTGAAGCATCATCTTCTTTGATTTATGTCGATAAAAAGAAGAAGTAACAAAAGTAAAAGAACGATGGGAGCAGTGGGGAGCATATAAGTAATACTTTTCGGTAGTGTGATACCTTTTGATGGTGCCATGAAACTAAAGGGAAAGTGCTTCAAATGCAACCAGTTTGGGCATCACGGATATAATTGTTCCCGCTTTATGAAGGTAACTTGGGTACATCTTCTGTTTTAGTTTTTGAAACATGTCTTGCGGCTTGTTCTACTATCTCTTGGATAGTAGATACTGGTGCCACTGATCATGTTTGTTTTTCTCTACATGGCTTCATGCACATAAGACAACTAATGAAGGCGAGATTACCCTAAGCTTGGTAAATGTTGTCAAAGTAGTGGATGTTGCAGTGGCAGATATGCACTTAATCTTTCTCGGATTGTGTTGTAGCATTAAAGGACGTTTGGAACATGCCTATTTTTCAAAAGAATTTAATTTCAGTTTTGAAACTATATATAGATGGATATTCAGTTATTTATAATAACAATGATGTTATTATGAGAAATAACTCTTTCATCTATTCTAGCATGTTGGAAAACTCCTTATATACTATTACTTGTCTATATCGTTCTATAACTGAAACTCATGTATATTCATCGTAGAAAAGAATAGTTTCTTATATGTTAAATCAAACATATGTTTGCCATCTAAGACATGGTCATGTTAATCTGACTATGATCCAAAGATTGCTAAGTAGTGGATCATTGGAGTCTCTCCAAGCTGAACCATCCTCAGTCTGCAAATCCTAATTGGAGGGTAACATGACATCGAGGCCTTTTTAAGGCTAAGGGTTTGAAGCCAATTATATGTTTAAATTGATTTAGACTAATATGTGTGGGCCTATGTCTATTCAAGCAAGAGGTGGTCTTGAGTATTTTGTGACTTTCACGAATGATTACTCATGGTTTGGATACATTTACTTGATACGCCACATGTATGAATGATTTCACAAGTTCAAAGAATTTAAGACTGAAGTGGTGAATCGAAAAGGTAATAGTATCAAGTTACTACGATTTGATTGTAGTTTCTAATTTCTCAGTGCTGAATTTAGGCAATACTTATTGGATAATGAGATTACATCTCAACTGTATATGCCTGATATTCCGCAACAAGTTGGCATAGAAGAGAGAAGAAATATAATTCTTTTGGTGATGATGAGATCGATGATGAGTTATTCCACTTTGCCTACTTTGTTTTAAAGTTATGCCTTGGAAACAACGACGTACCTTCTGAACTTACTACTTTCTAAATCAATTCTAAAGACTCCAATAGAATTGTGGACTGGTCAAAAGCCTATTTTAAAACCATATTCTAGTTTGGGGATGCCCCACATGTGTGTTGGATAAGGAAATCGATAAGTTGGCACCTAGAACGGAAGTACATGTGTTTAAAGGATATCCTAAGGGTACGAAAGCGGTTACTTTTATAGTCCTTAAGAATCAGAGGGTGTGGCTAATACCAATGCTCGATTCTTGGAGGAAGACTATATAAGTGAGCATAAATCCAAAAGTGAGATCATTCTCAATGAGTTGAGAGGAGACAATGGTACACCGAGTGTACTAAGTGTTATATCATAAGAGACTTCTCAACGTGTTGACTATTATGTACCTACGTAGATACTGCCTTGTTGTAGTGGGAGAGTTGTTCAATCTAATCGTTTCATGGACGTTGGAGAGTCTTCGAACTTGGTCCACATTGTTGTACATGAAATGAACAATTCCTGAACTTACAAAGAGGCACTTCAAGATGTAGATATGATGTCTTGGCATAAGTTTATGGATTTAGAGATTGAATCTATAGATTCTATGGATGGGTATGATCTTCAGACCTTCGTAAAGGCAATAGAGAGAATCGGTTATGATGATGATTTCTCGCCTGTAGCCATGCTGGAGTCGATCCGCATTCTCTTATCCATAGCAAAATACATGAACTATAAGGTTTGCCAAATGGATGTCAATATAGCTTTCCTTAATAGAAATCTGGATGAAGACATCTATACGCGATAACCTAAAGGTTATGTAAAGAAATTCTAAGAGCATCTAGTTTGGAAGTTAAAGAAGTCTCTGTATGGACTTATACAAACATCTAGATCTTGGAACATTCATTTTCACGAGGTGATCAAATCCTAAGATTTGAAAATTTTCAAGATGAAAGATGTGTGTACAAAATGAGCAATGTAAATGTGGTGGTATTCTTAGTACTGTACTTAGACGATATCTTCTTATTGGCAACAACTTGAGGGTATTGTCGGACGTATAGGTGTGACTATCTGAACAGTTACAAATAAACGATTTGGGAACTGCTATGTACATTCTTGGTATTAAGATCATTCGTGATCAAAATGAGAGAATGTTGAATCTGTACCAAGCTTTCTACATCAACACTGTTATTGCCGAGTTTAGCATACAAAACTCTAAGTAAGGATTTTCGCCTTTGTGACATAGAGTTCCTCTGTCTAAAGACATGTGCCCTAAAATGCCAGACAAGATTAAGGAGATAGCTAAGGTTCTTTATTCTTCAGCAGTAGGAAGCCTTATCTAAGCTAATCTCTGTTCTAGACATGATATCTACTGTGCAGTTAGCATGGTGGCAAGATATCAATCTAACCCGGGTCTCGGGTATTGGACTGTGGTGAAATATGTTCTCAAGTTTCTGAAAAGAACACGAGATTATATATAGGTTTACCATATAATGTCTGACCCCTTTGGGTTATTTAGATTCATATTTTTAAGCTAACCAAGATATGAAAAAGTTAACCTCGAATTATGTGTTTACCTTGGGAGGCCAAACCATATTAGATTACATGGTTGCCTTAGAGGCTGCCAAAGAAGTTGTCTGGCTTAGAAGCTTCTTGTTGAACTTGGGGGTGATTACGAGTATGCCTAAGTGTATCATATTTTGTTGTGAAAACACTGGTACAGTAGCAAACTCGAAAGAACCTAGAGCCCTTGTGGCTAGTAAACACATAGAGAGACAGTACCACCTTTTACGAGAGATTGTAAAGCGAGGTGACGTGGCTGTGCAAAATTTGTGTCGTTGTATAACCTGGTTGATCCTTTCACGAAGACTTCAGAAATTTGGATCTTTTGAAAACACATAGAGGGTCTAGGTTAACGATACATTAAAACTACACTTTAAGTTTAAGTGGGAGATTTATAATGACATGGTGTATACTAAAAGTAGCTTTAGTATATGATAAGCTGATTTTAACAGCGAGCAAATAAATTTTTACACCCGAAGGTGGTTGATCCCACAGGGACTGTGCAACGAAATATCAGAGTACTAGTTATAGCTTTTATAACATAGAAGTTTGAGGAAATTGAAAACAGAGGTTTTGGTTTGAAATTAAAAGATGACAATGCAATAATTTAAAGGTTTTGAAAATAAATATTTAAGGATACAGATCCTAGGGCAGATATTCTAAACTTCAACATGCAAAATCATCAACTCAGCAATGAGGATAAATTAAGATTCATGTGGATTAAATTCCTTGGTCCTGCAATGAAACCTTAGATTGTCAATCTATGACTATCTCCTCTCGGTCTCTAGAACACAAATTCAAGCAATCTCAATAATTATCTATTTTATTCTTACACATGATTCTTCCTTTTGAGACAGAAAACAAGTATATTTAATTTCCTCTTCCTATTATTAATCTTCTCCTCTCGATCTTTCGATTAATAACTATAAACCTATATCCAAATTCATCTCTCGATCCTTCTTTAAATCTAGATTCAATTAATTAAGTTCAGGAAATTAAACCATGCTTCAGAGTTGATTTCATTCAAACATGCATTAGAAAAGAATATCACAAGCCCTAGAACATGCTAGGGTTTCTAGCCACAAATCATGACTGAGAATAAAGCAAACATATTATTAAAATACCTTAAATTACCTTACAAGGGAAATAGGAACCTTGCAAGTCTCTAAAAACTCCAATGCTCTAAAAATAATGTAAAATCACAGATCAAACTAAATAAATTTGTGCCCTAATGAGTTCATATTTATAGAGAAGCCAAAACATCTAAACTAGGTATTGGGTTAAAATAACAAAAATAACCGAAACAGGCATTTTTTCCTTCTCGGGCTTCTGTGTCGATCAATAGGGAGCTTGTCGATCGACACACATGTAAGTCGAAATCTGGGTTCTCCTCCATGTCGATCCAGCCTCTCTGACCTCCATGTCGATCGACACCAGGGGTGTCGATCGACATGCCTACATCTGTCATCCGTGTTGATCGACATGCCTGCACATATCGAGCTTCCTTCTTCTGCCTTGCCTCCGATCGACATCCGACCTCTGTGTCGATCGACATGCACCACGCAATCAACACAGAGGTAATGCTTAGGGATTTTGGCTCGTCTTCCAACTTGGTTGACTTCCCGTGTGTCAATCGAAGCGGCAACTTTATGTATCTCGGCTCTTTTCACCATTTGACCTCTTTTTAGCCCTAAATACCTGCAAAACTCTCCATCAAGAGCATAGCATCCTATATAAAAGACTCAAGCACAGAAATGACTAAAAACATAAACCAATTAATCTAAAACAATGGAGAAAAATATGGATAAGTGAGTACAAATATGAATTTACCAGTATAAGAGGGAGATTGTTGGAGTATACTGTAAAGCAAACTTTTAAGTGAGTACAAATATGAGCTTATCACATTATTGCAATCTCATGATTGCATGTATATTCACTTATCTTATATTGTAGACAATATGGTGGGTGCTTCTTCCCATCAAATATCGCATTGTTGGGTTCCTTATTAGATATATAAAACGTATTCACAACTGAGATAGTTCTGGATAAACTATCATTTTAGGTTGTAGTATAAACTTAAGATAACTAGTCTTGCTTATTAGTTTATACTTGAGTGTGGTATCGCATTGAATGGATCGCGGTGAGATGTGTTCTTCTGTTCTGACTCTATGAAGAACCAAGATCTCGGCGCCTTGATTAATTCTTAATCCTAGATGTGATAATTATATATATGCAAATGAATGTTTGTTAATTTGACTTACCATGGGTGAGAATCAATAGGATGATTCAATATGGTCCGTATCATGGGTAACAACATTATTTGTATGTATTTATTTAGTCACATTAGGGCACTGTGTCCTGGACATCCAAGTTGTTGACATCCCGTTAAGGAGCTCAAAAGTTTTATCGTTTTGAACCCTGCAGGTGGAATTTATTCCGATATAATAATCATATTGAGTGGGCACTACATAAGGAATTAAGATATTAATTAATTAATGTTGTCAGAGCTATTAATTAATCAATGGATGTGTGTTGTCTTAAGCACGGGGAAGAAATTAAGTCAAATAGAAGCCCTGATTCACATCAGGATAGGAAGACATTTGCAACATTAATTCTCTAGTGGAATGAATTAATGTTATAAGTTCAAATTATATTCTGGGCTGAATATATGTGTTTGTACTTCTGGGAGGCCCTACCCTATACCTTCTAGAGATCCATGGCCTAGCCCAATTGGAAACCCTAGAAGATTCCTATAAATAGGATCTTATGTTGAGAGAAAAATCTAAGGATTCCATAAGTTCATGTGTTGAACAACAGCTAGGGTTTAGTTATCTCAAACACTATAGATCCATATTTACTTGGCATCTTAAGAATCGGAGGATTGATTTTCACCCGACATCCAATCGTGGTTTACCGGTGAACAGGTTAGAAGATCTCTAATGGAATCAATCTACAGATCTATATAGATCTATCAAGTTAATCATTGATCATCTTGATTTATTCTTATTAAACCATGTATGTGTAAATTTGGTATCCAACATCAATCATGAGGACAAACCGCCCTTATCGACATGTTCCATCATCCACCCAATTGTGATTTACTCTCTTGGCACTGGCCAGGAAACCGTAGATGACTTAGGCCTATCGAACTATATGTTTTCTAAACTGAAGTCACTCCCAAAAGAACGTGGATTAACGACTTATGAGCATTCACTTCTTGCTAGAGTCGATCTCTACTTACATGCATTAAACTTTTCACGACGATTAAGTCTGCATGTTGGCTACAACCTATTCGTCAATCTATCAAACATTTGGCGCTTACCTACAATGCTTGAATGGGATTAAGCTCAAGAGTAATGCTTAAATGGGATCTCTACTTACATGCATTAAAGTTTTCACGAAGATTAAGTCTGCATGTTGGCTACAACCTATTTGTCAATCAATCAAACACTTGGCGCTTACCTACGATGCTTGAATGGGATTAAGCTCAAGAGTAATGCAAACATAAATTGAGAAGTAAGAAAGCATTCAATTAAATCAAAATAACCATCACATGTCCAATCCAATATCCAAAAGAGAATTAGCCACTCATACCTTGTACTTGTTAAAATCGAAATACAAGAGTTGAGATATCTATTACAAAGTAAGGTGGGATAGATTCATTTCCCCAAATGTGAATCCTAAGCCTTGAGCTTCAAGTTCGTCTTCAATTCCCCTTCAATTGGGTAGGTTTGGCTCTTAATATGTGAGTGAAATACATATGAAATGACCACAATATTTCAAAAACAAGCACACAAGAAGTATACATTTCACACACATATCATAGCCTCCAAACCTGAACATTTGATAGTCCGCAATCAAAACATTCAAAAACATCATTTCACTTAGTGCATTATCTCATAGCTCATCAAATCAACATTGGCATGTCTCAATAAATTGAGATAATCACCTTCATTTGTGCAATAGTTAATAGAAGAGACTAAAACCTCTCGACAAAGTTGGCTAATCAAGAAAGCACATTCCTTTATTTTTTTAGGGACAAACCACTCATTCACAAGATATCAAGTTCCATTTCGATAAGAGTGCATCCTATCTCACCTTTATACTGCAACAAACTTTTTTCTAGAATAAAAAAAGGTCTATATCTTGGTGGTAGTGTGGTTGACTAATGTTGGGTTGTTTTGGGCTAGAGTGACTAACCTCCAACAAGAACCTGATGGATTTCTATACTGAAAGCATTATGATTAGTATATTATGTATAAGGTTTATTGGTTAATATATTGGGAGTCATTAATGTTGTATGTTCATCTCCTGTCTGAATTAAAAAGCATGTATCGCAAATGTTAATGTCCTCTTATCTTGTCGATAGGGAGATCATATGGTGTGTAGTAGATCACGAAAGATCATATAGATCGGTTAACCTAGAGAGATATAAACAGTATCACAGCAGAGACAGTCACACAGTCTACTGTCGGTATAAACTGCAACATACGCAGTAATAAGCAAGCTATCTTTGTTGCTTGGTATGTTGGTGCATGCGTTACGCATTGAAAGGACATATTTAAAGATAGATTCTTTTATTTGACATTAAAAGAATCTTGATCTTGATGGGTTCATTGAATTCTATACCTAAATGAAGGTACGAAGGTATGCACAAATTTGTGCGTCACTTTAAGATACTATGATGGAGAGTTCTGGTTGAATTTGTATATTTGAATCTTCGGAGGTAGCAGTTTGTGTATGACTTTCTGTGACTGGAACTAGGTAACCATATCCAGTATAGGATGGTGACATTCCCTTAGGAGCTCAAAAGGTTCATTATGCTAAAGTCCTGCAGGCTGATTAAGTTCAACCATAAGTGAAAAGGTTTAGTGAATTGATTCAGGAAGAAAAGATGTTAACTAATTTTGTAGTGTTTCAGAGCTCAAATTAAATAATTAATATTTGGAACCCTAAATATGGGAAGTTTTCTAGCCAATGCAACCCGTTCCTCATCACGGGGTAGCAAATTGGTAGGATAGTATTGATTCTCTAGTGGTATGAATCAATATTAATTAATTAATTACATTCAGGGTTAAATATGGGAATTAATTTATTGATAGATCTTATTTGCTACTTGCATTCTGGTCCCTGGCCTGGCCCATGAACGCTCAAGCCCATCTAAGATCATATTTCTCCTATAAATGCACTTCAGGTTCTAAGATCTCAATACACCATAAGATCATAAGTTACTAAGCAGCAAACTAGTATTTGGGAACTGTGGATGGGCGACACAAGATCTGAGAAGGTGGAAGAAATTCTACTTCTTGATAGGCACGAAATTCGGAGGGAATCTTCACCTGATTTTCGATTAGAGCTGGGATGCAGATCAAAAGATCAGATCTAGAGGATCTATATCTTCTTCTCTTTCCAATTTTTAAAAGTATCTGCATAATTTCAAAAGATTTAATTCCTTCATCTTGTAGGATTAAATCTTGTTGTGCAAGAAAGACTATTGAGAATTAAATCTCTGCGCATCCAGTTCATCAGTTTCTATAGTTCAGGTATTCCGCATAAACCATCTTATGTATTTCATTAGGAGCATGCTAAGATCATTCATAGGCATTGTAATTTATTTTTTATTTCTAATTTCAACATGGGTTATGGATTAACAATTCAGTTTGCCAGCAATCCCTTTAGAACCCGCAACCCCAAACAACTGATCCTCATTCGACTAATCCCATGGTTTTCACATACATTTCCTTTCTTTATTTGCTTTTCACCATGAATTTTTCATGCAAACTTCTCAAACCTTGTGTCGCCTCAGCTCCCAAATCTTTGGTTTGCTGCTTATCAACTTATGATCTTGTCGTCCATTGAGATCTGAGAACTAGGGGTATTTATAAGAAATTCTGATCCTTAATGGCCTTGAGCTTTAAATGGGCCAGACCAGGGACTAGTATGCAAATAGCAAAGAAGGTCGATCAATTAATTAATTCAATATTCAACCCATAATGAAATTAATTAGATAATATTGATTTATGTCAATAGAGAATCAAAATTGTCCTACCTCTTTGCTACCACGTTACGAGGAACGGGTTGCACGGGCCCGATATATCCCCATATATAAGATTTCAGACATTCATTAGTTAATTTAGGCTTTGGCAAGCCTACAAATTAAAAAATATCTTGTATTCCTAAGTATACAACTTAATTCATTTTCACTTATGCTTGAACTTAATCAACCTGCAGTACATCCGCATAGTAAACTTTTTTAAGCTTCTTTGGGAATGTCATCATCCTATAATGGATACGGTTACCTAAGAAAAGTACTAGAAGTTATACACAAGCTGCTACCACGAAAGATACAAATATACAAGTACATGTACGACTCTCTATCATAGTATCTCAAAGTGATAAATAAACTTGGGTATACCTCTTGAGCCTTCGTTAGGCTTTAAATTTCATCAACCCATCAAGATCAAGATTCTTTTAATGTTAGATAAAAGAATTGATCATAGTTAGATCCTATCAATACGTACCAAAAATGTTAGGACATCTAGTAACCAAGATAAGCCACTAATTACTGACTATGTTGTTGGCTAAACCGACAGTCAATTTCAGTATTGTCTTAGCTGTGATAACCATTTATGTCTTGCTAGGCCAAATGATCCATGCGATACTCTGTGATCTACAACACACGGTATGATCTCCCTATCGACGAGATAAGAGAATAGAGTTGCTTCCGATACTTGTTTGTTAATTCAGACAAGAGATGATAACAAAATAATAATGATTACCTGCATATTAACCATAAACTATGATCATAATATACCAATCATAATGTTTTCAGTATACAAAATCATTGATCTCCCACTTATACTCAAAGTATTATATAAGTGATTTCCAAAGTATACAACACGTCTCTACTAATCTGACTATTACATAGATTATCGTGTGATTGCCTTCACCCTCAGTCCAAGTTTATGAACATGCACCTCCTCTCTGACTTACGAAAGAAGAATAGTTCCGTTTGTCTTCCTTCGGAGTTCACCCTTATTTTTGTAAGTAAAGTTTCCTTCTTAACTGAAATTTGAGTGAAGACTAATCCTATCAATCAAAAATCAAATTCCTATACAGAGTTACATGTTGCAGAATTAAACCTACGTCAGTTATATACAATCTAACTGACTCAATGTATGATTTGATTTATCAAAATAATAATTTTCTAGCAATTATAAAATTATTTGGGTATAATATATTTAGAATATTAATATAATTTAACATATGGTGATCCATTTGTTTTTATCGGAATCCAATATCCATGAAATCAAACCGACCCTAAAATAGTTTCAGTTTGAGTTTTTCTACCCGAATTGAAACCAAATTAATTTTCTACCTGTTGGGGTCCGACTGGATTCGGCCCACTAAGAGGCCCGATTTTGGATCCAATAAGTTCTAGCGAAGGATCGGCAAAAGTATCGGCCCTGTAAAATCGCAACAGCCCAGTCCGTGAGGATCAAAGCCCGCCGAAAAAGCAGTCAAGTAGGTCGGAAGCAGCTCGATTTAGATAGGAAGCAGTCTGATTATCAAGGAGAGAGTCCGATATGCAAACTGCGACCTGCCCCAGCAGCCGCCCATGGTCAAGAAGAGATAACGGAAGTATAACGTCTAGCACGCGGGGTTCTCGGACAACTTCAACAAAGTCCAACCACCCCCATCTTTTCGGAACTATCCCTAACTGATCGACGAAGGCCTCGGAAACCCTAAATAAAGGCCTTCCTCTATAAATACTTCCTGGGGAGGAAAAAAGAAGGAAGAGAACATCACCTTGTGTTTATTAGCTATTAGCTTGAGAAAACTAAAAGCTTAATTCTTTCCACTGTTCTAAGCAAATTCGATTTGTTCGCATTTTCATTTACCCCACTCGTTATTATATTCCTATTTTTGTTGTGCTATTTCTTGCTCGTTTTTTCGTTCATAGTTCTCGGGGCTCCGAGTTCAACACAATTCCACCCTCAACAATTTGGCGCCCACCATGGGGCCTCGAGAACAAATTCTATTCTTTCTTTGCAGGGAATGGCTGACGATCCAGGAAAAATGCACACTATCGAGATCGACGACCAGAAAGACGCCCCAACGGAAGGCCGAGCCAAGGGAGCCGATCCCGGAGCGGTGCGAGGAAATTCGGCAGGAGCCGAACGAGGTCGAGTCGCTACAACCGACAGAGGAGCCCCGCATCCGCCGAACATGGGGGGAACAATGAGCGATTTGATGAAAACCTTTAACACCACTCCTCTAGGAGAACTGACTTTTCTGCTGCCGCCGTCGAACGTCTTGGAAGACCCTCACGTTGCGAGATTGGTAACGCAAGTACAAGGCGTGAAGGAGATGATCGAGACGATGGGGGCCAGAATGGAAGACATGGCGAGGAAGTATGAACTCATCGAAAGGGAGAATCGGAGACTGCAGGTACAAGCAAGCAACGCACAACCTATTGTGGAGGGACATCCGGAGCACTATGAGAAATCTGGAGGATGATTTTGAACGAACCGAGAAAATAGACGACCTGAGGACTCTAGGAGATCCTCCCGTCCGAATAGATCCGGTCAGTCAACTGAACCAACCCGAGGTCCGGGCAATCCAACAGATCGAGCGGCGGTTCGAGCAAAGACTCAGCTACTTCGAGTCACTGCTCGCTAAAGTTCCCGGATTCCCCCTGCCGGAAAAGACCATACCGCGCTAAAGTTATGCAGAATCCCCATTTGCTCCGGAGATTGCTGGGGCAGAACTTCCGCCCAGATTCTCCCCACCAAGCTTCGTCCTCTACAATGGGACTTCGGATCCGGAGAACCACATTGCCATTTACCGATAGAAGATGCTGGCATTAGCGATTCCGGGCGCCCAGATGGAAGCCTTCATGTGCAAGAATTTCGGCTCGAGCCTGACGGGGCCCGCTCTCCAGTGGTTTATCAACCTGCCCCGAAGCTCGATCTCGACGTTTGCAGAATTGCATCAGCTATTTCTTCGGCAATACTCGAGCAGCAGGAGCCTCGAAAAACACCCTGATGACCTCTATGCAGTAATCCAAAGACCTGGCGAGTCCCTGAGGGCGTACCTGTCGTGCTTCTATAAGGAGATGGTAGCGGTGCCGAAATGTCCAAACAGCACCGTTGTACGAGCATTCACAAAAGGCCTCGATGTGGATTCAGAGTTATATCATGAGCTATCCATCTATCCCTGCCAGACGATGGACGATGCCTTAAACAGAGCCTGGGAACTCATCAAGTGGGAGGAAGACGAACCCTACCGACGAGCACGCCGCAGCAGCGAAAGGCCTAACACGCGCGACGAAAGTCGGCGCGAATAGAGGGACAGGCGTCCTCCTAGGTCGCATCCTTACAACAAGCCGCCACAGATCAACAACCTCGGCTCGTACATCCCAGATTACACACTTTCAATCGAGCCGGCGGATCTCATGCAGAACGTGCTCCGGAGAATGCCGGAGAAAGTGAGGTGGCCCGAGAAGATGAAAGTCGATCTGGCTTTGCGAGACGCGCAGAAATTCTGCGAATTCCACAATGATCATGGCCATACCACCTCAGACTGTCGGGCCCTACGCCTCGAGGTGGTCGAATTACTGAAGAAAGGGCTCCTATCCGAATACCTGTTAGATCGTGGAAAGAGGACATCGACTCGGGAGAAGCGGGTCGATGATTCAGGGCCAACAAAGACGGACACGACTAGGTCTCCGCAACCAGTCGGCACCTTCAATTGCATTACTGGGGGATCAGAGATCAGTGGCATTACAAGATCCGCCGCCAAGAGAGCCAGGCGATTAACCCGAGAGGAGGCCGCAGCCCCGCGCAAGAACCCGGATCATCATCCGATCGAGTTCACCAGCGAGGAAGCACCGGGTCTGAGCTATCCTCACGATGATGCCCTAGTAATCTCTCTGCTAATCTCGAACTGCCTTGTAAAGAGGATATTAGTTGATAACGGGAGCTCGGCAAACATCCTGTTTATGCATGCATTGAAGGAGATGAAGATCCCGGAAGAGAAGCTAGTCCGATCACAGACCCAGTTAATCGGGTTCAACGATGGCGTCCAGATGACGGTCGGAACCGTAGTACTGCCTACGTACTGCGGAGGAGCGCATCATGATGTATCCTTCATGGTCGTCGATGCCCCCAGCGCCTACAACGCCTTGCTGGGGTGACCCTGGCTGCATCAACTGAAGGTTGTGCCCTCAACATTTCATCAGGTGGTTAAATTCCCAACCACTGGGGGAGTTTGTACGATTCGAGGCAAGCAGAATGCTGCCAAGGAATGCTACTATGCAAGCTTCAAGGTCGTGTGCATCCAGCAGCACTTTTCTAGGAGCGAGCCGCTTCCCCCAGTAGGGGAATCCATAGAAACAAAGGAAGTCAGACTTGACCCGGCCGATCCAGAGAAGAAGACCAACATTGGCCGATCCAAAGAAGAAGACCAACATTGGCGCCGGATTGGACCCAGAAGTCTGAACACGATTAATCGAGTTCCTCAGCTCTGAAAGGACCGCTTTTGCGTGGTCCCATAAAGATATGATAAGAATCGATCCGGAGGTCATAACACATCAACTGCAGGTCGATCCTAATCATAGACCAGTACAACAGAGAAGAAGGAAGTTCCCAGCGGAAAAGAACGACGCGGTCAACAAAGAAATACAAAAGTTGCTAGACATTGGATCCTTGAGGGAAGTAAAGTACCCGACGTGGCTCGCCAATGTCGTGGTAGTAAAGAAAAAGAACGGAAAGAATAGGGTTTGTGTGGATTACACGGACCTCAACAAAGCTTGCCCTAAAGATCCATACCCACTCCCACACATTGACTGCATTGTTGATGCGACCGCGGGACACGAGCTACTAAGCTTCATGGATGCATTTTCGGGGTACAACCGATCCTGATGCACCTCGAAGACCAAGAAAAGATCGCCTTCATGACGAACAAAGGGATCTACTGCTACAAGGTGATGCCGTTCGGACTTAAGAACGCGGGATCAACATACCAGAGGCTCGTGAATAAGATGTTCGAGCCACTTATATGGAAAAACAATGGAGGTATACATAGACGATATGCTGGTGAAATCAAAGGATGCAAGGGATCATGTAAATCATCTACGGCAAACCTTCGAGATTCTCAACAAGTACAACATGAAGCTGAATCCCGCAAAGTGCACCTTCGGAGTATCCTCCGGAAAATTCCTGGGCCACATAGTAACTAACTGAGGAATCGAGGCCGATCCCTCGCAAATAAGGGCAGTGAAGGGGATCGCACATCCTCGGAGTCCGAAAGAGGTCTAAAAACTCACGGGCAGATTAGCAGCCCTCAGCCGCTTCATTTCAAGATACTCCGACCGAACGCACGAGTTCTTCCTAGTGCTTCGGAAAGGGAGGAAGTTTGAGTGGACAGACGAGTGCGCAAAAGCGCTCCAGCGCTTGAAAGATTACCTGGCTAGTCCGCCGCTCCTATCCAAACCTGAGAAAGCGGAAACTGTACTACTCTACCTGTCAGTGTCCGAGCATGCGCTTGGAGCAGCCCTAGTCAAGGAAATAGCCGGAAAACAGCATCCCGTACACTATGCAAGTAAGCCACTACTCGATGCGGAGACAAGGTACACAGCCTTGGAAAAGTTAGCAATCGCCCTAGTAACGGCATCAAGGAAACTGCGACCTTACTTCGAATCACACCCCGTCAAGGTGGTGACTTCCTACCCATTGCAAACTGTTTTTTCGAAGCCGAGTCAGTCGGGCCGATTATTGAAATGGGCAGTAGAGATTGGAGGCTACGGCCTCGAGTTTGAACCACGCACCACGATCAAATCACAAGTGTTGGCAGATTTCATAGCTGAATTCACAACCAAATTACAGGTCGACGCAGAAAAGGAGGTAGCGAATTTGGAAATTAGAGAAACAACAAAGGAGCCATGGGTCCTTCAAGTAGACGGATCCCGCAATGTACACGTTAACGGGGCTGGCATTAGACTGCAAAGTCCCTGGGGAGAAGTGTTTGAAAGAGCTATCCGTTTGAACTTCGAGGCGACGAACAACGAGGCAGAATACGAAGCACTAGTTCGAGGAATGCAGCTTGCAAAAGAACTAGGGGCTCACCGCCTACAGGTGCACGGAGATTCACAACTCGTGGTGATGCAAATGGAGGACCATTTCCAGGTTAAAGAGCCCCGGCTCCAAAAATATTGCAACCTAGTGCGAGAAATAAGGAAAGAGTTTGATAAGTGCAAAATAAAGCACATCGCGCGATAGGAGAACGCGGAAGCCGATTGAAGGGATTCGAGAACTGAATCACAAAGTCCGTTTGCCAAGAATCGTTAATTGGAATATCAAAAATAAATTGCTATGCATATGAACAATCCTAGCATGCTCCTATATTATTATGCATAAGAAGGTTTATGCGGAATACCTGGATTGATGATCTCTGAAGAACACGTGCGCAGGGATGCCCTTTGATCTTTCCCACGCACAAGGATTTAATTTCCTAACAGATTGAGGAAATAAATCTATGAAAATAATAAAGTTATTTTCGAAAATAAAGAGGAGAGGGAGAAGAAGAAAAATCCTCCTGATTTGATCTTCTGATCTGTATCCCAACTCGATCTGAAAATCCGGTGAAGATTCTCTATCAGATCCCTTGCCCGGTTGAGAAGCAGAATTTCCTCCTCGTTCTCAGATCTTAGTCGATCACCACAGCTCCCAAATTCTGGTTTGCTGTGTGCAACTTATGATCTTGTGGTGTGTTGAGATCTGAGGAACTGAGGCCTATTTATAGGAAATTACTGGACTCCTATTGGGCTTGAGTTTCATGGGCCAGACCAGGGACCAAAATGCAAATAGCAAATAAGGCCTATCAATTAATTAATTCTCATATTCAACCCAGAATATAATTAATTAATTAATATTGATTCATTCCACCAGAGAATCAATACTGTCCTACCTATTTGCTACCAAGTTTTGAGGTACGGGTTGCATGGGCTCGGTATATCCCCACATTTAAGGTTACAGACATTCGTTAATTAATTTAAGCTCTAACAAGATATTTAATTAATTAACATCTTATATTCCTGAATCAATCCACTCAAACCTTTTTCACTTATGCTTGAACTTAATCAGCCTGCAGGACTTAGCATAATGAACCTTTTGAGCTGTTCAAGGAATGTCACCATCCTATACTGGATGTGGTTACCTAGTTCCAGTACCAGACAGTCATACACAAACTGCTATTACCAAAGATACAGATATACAAGCTCAACTAGAGCTTTTCACTGCAACTCAAAGTAATACACAACCTGCATATACTTCTGTACCTTCATTTAGGCTTAGGATCTCGTCAAGCCAAAGAGATCAAGATTCTTTTAATGTCAGATAAAAGAATCGATCTCGACTTAGGTCCTTATCAATGTGTGCCCCACACCAGCATACCAAGCCATCCAAGATAAGATGCTTATTACTGCGTATGCTGCAGCCTACACCGACAGTTTATCCTGGAACTGTCTCAGCTGTGATAACTGTTTATATCTCGCTAGGTGAAACGATCCATACGATCTTCCGTGATCTTCTACACACCGTATGATCTCCCTATCGATGAGATAAGAGGATAATTGTGTTTGCGACACATGTTTGTTAATTCAGACAGGAGATGAACATACAACAATTATGATTACCAGTATATTAACCAATAAACCTTGTACATAATATACCAATCATAATGCTTTCAGTATATAAATCCATCACCGATGCACTAGCAAACCTAGCCTCTACTAAAGCAACCAAGCAAAGCAAACCAATCGTCATAACTTGGGCCGAAAAACTAGCCGCACCTAGGGCCTCAGAGATCATGGACATAGCAATCGGCAACTCGTCGATTGAACCGATACGGAAATATCTCGCAGACGGCATCCTGCCCGAGGATCGAACCGAAGCCGTGCACCTCACTAGAGCAGCGGCCAAATATACACTCTACAACGAAAACTTATATCGGCGACCTATTGAAGGACCGCTGCTCAAATGCCTCGGCCCCACCGCAGGACAAGTCGTCCTCATGGAAATACACGAAGGAGACTGCGGAAGTCACCAAGGGGCTCGACCATTGGCGCACAAAGTTATATCAGCAGGATTCTACTGGCCAACACTTCGGATGGATGCCAAGAACTACGTGCGCAGTTGCGAAGCATGTCAAAGGTTCGAAGTGACTAATCAAAACCATGCAGAACCACTCCACGCCATGATCGCGGCCTGGCCCTTCATGGCTTGGGGGATGGACATAGTAGGAAAGCTTCCTAAAGGAGTCGGACAGAAAGAGTATATCCTGGTAGCAACCGACTACTTCACAAAGTGGGTCGAAGCAGAGGCATTCGCCAATGTAAGAGAGCAAGAAGTAATCAAATTTCTATGGACCCACATTCTGTGCAGATTCGGGATACCAAAGGAGATCAGAACAGACAACAGAACTCAGTTCACAGGATGGAAAGTACGAGAGTTCTGTGACCAGTAGAACATCAACTTGGTATTTTCCACGCCAAGATACCCGGAGGCGAACGGACAAGCCGAGTCGACAAACAAGACAATCATGGCCACGATGAAGAAAAGACTCGAAACCCACAAGTCGAAGTGGGTAGAGGAACTCCCAGGAGTCCTGTGGTCATATCGAACCACTCCCAGAACCTCGACAGGAAGTTCACTGTTCGCTCTAGCGTACGGTGAAGAGGCTGTCAACCCCGCAGAGGTTCGAGCTGGAAGTCTGCGCGTGGAAGTTTGCCAAGAGATGGAGAACGATGAGAAATTAATTAAAAATTTGGAGATGATCGATGAGCAAAGAGACCAAGCACTGCTAAATATGGCCCAAAGGAGGAAGCAGGTCAAAAGATTCTTCAACAAGAAAGTTCACTTGCGCACCTTCAAGGAAGGAGACTGGGTGCTAAGAAGGGTGTTTCAGAACACAAAAGACAAAAGTCAAGGGAAGCTCGCACCAATGTGGGAAGGACCCTACAAAGTCACCAGAGTTGTAGGTCGAGGCACCTACCACCTAGAAACTTACGATGGAAGAGAAATCGGAAACAGCTGGAACATCAAGCACCTAAAGAAATACTACTTCTAAAGGAACGAGATCGAGGAACTCGATCTCTCAGATACGGTCATCTTCTAAAACTCTTTTTATTATGATTTCAATTTACGTTAATCTCTCCAATATCTACTAACTTAAGCATCGGAGGGGCGATGCCTCCCTCACGACTGCCTTGCAGGAATTGCGGCCCATCACAGGGGTTCAGAAACGCAAAGGCCAGCTCGAACTCGCCACAGATAACATTTTCTGACCTATCTCATTTCTTCTGATTAAAATTTAATTTTCAAAAACATGATACTAACTTAAGCATCAGAGGGGCGACGTTATGGCGTCGCCCACCCTCATCACAATTATTTTTGCAGGAAATTGGCACAAACGTTACCCGAATTTCAAGAATAGAGAATCGATTCTTAATTTGTACAAAATGAAAGATAGGGCGCAGTCTATTCAAAAGCAGAACATATAAAACTATCCAATGAAGACAAAACATTTAAAGTTCGTGAAAAGCAACAGAGAGCAAAGTTCAGAAAAATGGTGATCAGGCAGCGGCATCGGGGTCGAGAGTAACGTTCGGGTTGGGCTCTGGGTCGAAGACAGGATTCTCAAGCATTGAAGTTCGGACGGAACGGCTCGAGTCCTGCTGCAACTCCTGCTGGTTGGCCTAATCCAGCCCCTCCTCCTGCTCCTCGACCTTCTCTTCTTCCATCTCAGGCTCCAGCTCGTCGAGGAAGCTCCAATCGAGGTCCGAGTACTTTGCCACTATCCTCCCCCGGACCTCGCTTTCTACCTGCTCGTAGAGCTTCTGCAAAGAGGTTAGACAAAGACGAATGGCGGATGCGACAAAAGAACTAAGTACGAGAAATACCTCGTACGTCTCGGTGAAATGCTGGGAGGTGATGAGCGCCCTGACATCCAGACCCTTGCCGGACTGCAGCAAGGCGATCCTCTCCTCGTATCCCTAGACCTTGGCTAGGTAGCTTTCGCGTTGGGTCTTAAGCCGAGGGTCCAGCGAGGCGAGCTGATCATTCCTCGTCCTCAGATCCGCGAGCACATTGTCGCAGTCAGCCCGGGCCTCCGCAGCCCTCTTCCACTGATCGCTGAGCTCAGCCCGCACGGTCTCCGCTTCCTTCACAGCAGCTTCGGCCCTCTCCTCCGCCGCAGCAGCCCTCTCCTCTGCCGCGCTCAGTTTCTCGTTCAAAGAATCCACGTACTTCTTCGAGGAGTCTGACTCCTCACGAAGCTGGTAGATCTCTCTGGCGCACTTCTCACCAAAGACATTGAGCTCGCGCTGGATGGATTCGAGCTCCATCTGGTCCTGCGATATCAGAGCAAGTCAGAGATCGAAAGACAGACGGACAATATAGAATCAAAAATCATACCTGCAGCTGGCGGAGCTGATAACACTCCAAGCGTGTTAGGGCAGTCCCCGTCTGAGCCACAGACGACGGGCCAAGCAGGAGCTGGCGGGCGCGAACCAGAAAGGTATCCACCAACGGGTCCGGAGCCGTAGTAGAGACAACAACGGACCTGTCGGGGTCCCCCCGGTGCATCTCGCGCTCTAAGGAGCAATGACGCCTGCGACGCCCAGACTGCTCAGGCTCCTTCTCTTTGTGCCTTCCCCGATCCTCGATCCTCTACGACGCATCGTGGCGGGTTGAGGGCGGGCATCTTCGGTCCTGGTCTCCCCCGAAATCCTGAGAGGGGGCGGAGGGGGCGGAGGAGGAATCTGATTCCTGAACTCCAGATTCGGGCGCTTTGGGGGATTCGGATGATGACGTCGAGCTTCTTCCTCCTCTCGCGCCCGCTTCTTCTCACGAAAGGCCTCCGCGACCCGTTCGGCGGAAACGTGGAGGTGACGGGAGCGGGTCATTTCTTCAGTGAAAGGGGTGGCTCGATGTTCGTTGTCAAAGACGGCCTCAGCAGTAACTGACCTGTCGTTCCTGACAATCGTCCAATGACGATCGCTCTCCGATACGTCATAAGCTCGATCCACTCGAACTTGCTCCTCAACTATAAGATCTGTCCGGGGGGATCTGCAAAACAAACAAAAAGTTAGACCCAGATCGATACGAACTACGAAGATCACCATGGGAACCACGACCCACTGATCGGATTCCCCCCCTGGCGGAGAAACTCGGGGGCCCCTTCATCCAACTTCAAATAAAAAAACATCGTCCACCACCCTGGGGAGTTGGTCGGGGCTTTCTTTATCAACATCAACTTTCCGCGAGACCAGCGCGTGAAGTAGTAGTAGTGTTTATTGGGGCTTTGATTTATCCGGTACATATGGTGCCACTCGCAGATGGTCGGGAGTCCCAGGTTCAGGTCGAGCCACACCAACAGAACCCCAACAAGGTGGCACCACCCATTAGGGGAGAGTAGGAAGGGGGAAAGGTTGTAGGACCCCAGCACCTCGCTGAAGAAGGGGTGCACAGGAAGACCCACTCCGTTCTCCATGGTTGCCGTATAGAAGGCTGCGAACCGTTGCGGCGGGTCGAAGCACCTATTGGAAGGGCGGGGCACCGAATACTCCACCCCCTACACGGGACGGAGATGGCAAGAGCCTTCATCATCTCCCGAGTTACCGTGGACACAGCCCCAAGGACGCGGTGAGTCCTCCAGTCGGAAGGAAGGACATACTCACCGATAATTTCCGGCTCCACAAGGTCTACGACAGTCGGGCGCCTGCCTGAACCAGACGCCCCGCCACCAGCCAGGGACCGATCCAACCCCCGGAAAGCCTCCGATAAAGCCTGATGATCGCGTGGATCTGAGCCAAAGCTCTTGTCTGATAGAATCGTTGCCCCACTCGGTCCCGACAATTCTGGGCACTGAAACACCAAACTCCAGTCCGGACCTACGAAATCAAGGGGATTCGCAACCCTAGCCGGAGACAGAGTAAAAGGCGGCGTCAAGCCCGCACCCCCGGAAGGGGAACCCTCGCGATTCTGGGAATCGGAACTCGACGAACCCATCGTACACACCATAAAACAGATCTTGGAGAAAAATGAAGTTAACCTAAATCGAAGAAAGGGGGAAGAAAAGAGCCCCAGTCAGCCCTACTTTTCACCAGGAATCCATAAAACCCAGACAGCCGAACCCCACGTGGATTCAACAGTACAACACAAATGAAACATAAGTGTGGACGAAATGCGTTACCTTCGAGTAGACGGGAGAGCAAAGGCACACCAACAAATTGCAGACGTCGCTTTTTGACTGAAGAATAAGAATCGATTGCCAGAAATCGCCCAAAAAAGAAGAAGAGGTAGTTGCGTTAGAAAAAGTGAATAGGGCGCGCGTCCCAAACGACGGTTATACCACAACACCTTCTCAACTTCCCAAAACCGACCCCAGCTTTCACGGAAATTACGCAACTGCCACTAAACCTTGCCGCCCAAAATTTAAAAGCACCTCGCAAAAAGCAGGTTGCATGAAGCAGTTCGACAGAACATAATTCGACATAAATAAAAACAGCGAAGGGGGCTCAAGGGCCCACGAACAAATCAACAGGAGCTCCGCGCTCGGGTATATGACGAATACCATCGCGACCCTACCAAAGAACCCATATTGCGAACCCATTAAGTTCGCCGGGGCTCATCAGATGGCCAAAAATAGAAAAAAGACAGAACCCGAACTGCCCAAACTAACACCGCGGATTCGGGCCCGCGGTGATGGTATCCGCAGCAGCTTCCCGAGGCTGCGCGGGTGGGGACACCCATAGAGCAATTGGTCCTCCGAGCCGAGAGGTGTCCACGAACACCCAAATCAAGCCGGACCACCCATGAGGTAGTCCGAAGGGCCAAAATCTGGGAAATGAGTCAAGTGAATATAAGTTCGACCACTATTTTTGACTTGACAGGTCATTACGGACATAACCAGCCAAGCCAAAGGGGTTATTGTTGGGGTCCGACTGGATTTGGCCCACTAAGAGGCCCGATTTTGGATCCAATAAGTTCTAGCGAACGATCGGCAACAGTATCGGCCCTGTAAAATCGCAACAGCCCAGTCCGCGAGGATCAAAGCCCGCCGAAAAAGCAGTCCAGTAGGTCGGAAGCAGCTCGATTTAGATAGGATGCAGTTCGATTATCAAGGAGAGAGTCCGATATGCAAACTGCGACCTGCCCCAGCAGCCGCCCACGATCAAGAAGAGATAACGTCTAGCATGTGGGGTTCTCGGGCAACTTCAACAAAGTCCAACCACCCCCATCTTTTCGGAACTATCCCTAACTGATCGACGAAGGCCTCGGAAACCCTAAATAAAGGACTTCCTCTATAAATACTTCCTGGGGAGGAAAAAAGAAGGAAGAGAACATCACCTTGTGTTTATTAGCTATTAGCTTGAGAAGACTAAAAGCTCAATTCTTTTCCACTGTTCTAAGCAAATTCGATTTGTTTGTATTTTCATTTACCCCACTCGTTATTATATTCCTGTTTTTGTTGTGCTATTTCTTGGTCGTTTTTTCGTTCATAGTTCTCGGGGCTCCGAGTTCAACACAATTCCACCCTCAACACTATCCAACCCGAAGTTCTCAAAAACTTACAGTTCGATTTGATTTCGGTTAATGGTTCGAAAGTGGATATTTTTTTATGTTCTCAAACCCATCACAAATTGGTCAAACTAAAAAACAGTCGAACCTCTGAAATCTAAGATCAGAGATGACATATTTTAATTGTATTAGTTCGTGATATATTTAAATATTTACTTAAATTATTTTATTTTGCACCCTTTTTTTGTAGGTAATATCGAAAATTTCATTTTGTATATTATTTTATTCTTTTTATTTGTGCACACTTATTTTTTATTTTATTCAGTTCCGAATTCAGCGTAGAAAAAACCATATATCAACTATTAATTATCTCGTACATCCAATATATCCAAGAACACTTCATTTAAAAACTTCTGCAATAATTAATTTTGTTGAGCGAACATTTGATTTCACAATTCAACAACCTGGTAAGAAGTCAAAGAAAGGGGAAAATTTTGAAAATTTGTTGATTAATTAAATCCCAATTAATATATTTAATTTGGTGATGATGTGTAATACTGATCCACCATACTCCAATGTCAATCAACATGGGAATTATGCTTGGACCGATTTAGATCTAATTTGAGTAACATGCACTTTGTTTAGAATCGAGGTTGTCACATGCAATTTCATATTTAATATCTACCTATATAATAGTAGTTTTTTTTTATGAGTTCATACTATATTACTATAGTTCTACGTTTTTTCATGTTCACATTTTTTAAATATTTCCACTTCGACCAAAATTATTATAAGTTGCGCCGTGGCCGTTGGAGTTTGATATCTTAACTAAATACTTAGTGATAACTTAAATGTATTAATTAATATGCAAATCAAGAATCATAAGATTGTGAAAATATCTTAATAATATATGAGAAGCTGTTCTCATTTAATTGACCCTTATGTATATACTCAATGGCAGATATATGTGGGGATTAAGGGGTCCAAGCCCTTCCAAACAGATTTTTTAAAAAATTTTAATAGTATGATGATTCCTTTTTTATTATTTATTTATACTTTTGAGATAGTCTCATTTGTCAATCAATAAAGGCAAAAACTTGCGTTAGGCAGGCCTAAACGGTTTAGGCGGGTTTTATCCTACCCAAATGGGTTCATCCATCCCAAATAAGGTATATTATGTGAGTTTGGGCTTGGGTTAATGGATAAAACCCGCCTAAAGCTTGGGTTAATGGATAAAACCAGCCTAAATCGTTTAGGCTTGCCTAACACAAGACCTTCCCATCAATAAATGGATTGAGAAAAAGGAATAGGTGTATAAGGGTCCGAGGATTAAGAAGAATCGAAAATGATTTTTCAGAGTCTTTCGTACAATAAATTTCTAGATCCAATTAACACTATATAGTGTGTGAGAGCAAATGTTAATCTTGTAATTTGATTTTTAGTGAAAAGATCAATTTATTGAGTTAAGTTGCATAGAACAAAGGTATTAAGTCAAGAGAAATTCTTCATACAAATAGTAATGTTCAACCACTTTGTACCTAAATGGTTATGGCTATGAGCTGCTTTATGGCAGTTCTAAACAATTTATTCTATCAATTATTTCTTGCGAGAGCCTTTTGATTTGCTTTTCTCTGGAACGCAGCACTCCCAATACAGGCGGATTTATCTTGACGTTAGAGAGCTTTTTTTTTTTTCAATACTATATAATTCAAGATTTTTTTGGGATAATCCTATCATCTTTTAAGTCAACCAAGAAGAGTGAGCTGAAATTAAAAAAAAAAAAAAAAAAAAAAGTCTTAGAGAGCTGACAATGGGGAATTTCTTTTTCCCTTCTTGTAAATTTTTGGATCTATTTATGGTATTTATATTAGTATTAGTTTATGAGAATTTTTAAAGATTATCAGTTTTATGACCTAATTAATATTGTTATATCTTTTTATTTTATAAAATATAATGAAGTCTCTAATTAAAAGTTTTTGAATCCACGGTGCTCTCAACTGCACAAGCTAACTCCTTGTATGATATGAAGGAGTTGCTTTATGCATTCCCTTGATGAATTGATATTTATTGCTGAGTTGTCTATTTAAAAGACAAATATGAGAAAGAATAATTAATTGAGTACGATTTAATTGTATTTTTTGTGATCCAAATATATAAGTAGGAATACGATTTAATCATTTAAATTTATATATTCTCATAGAAAAATGACATTTTATAGATCATGGTCGGCCATAGAATTCGGGAAATTAAATACAGAAGTTACTCTGCTTCTATATCTTTGGATATAGTATATTTTTTGAGTGAAAGTAGCTTCTATATCTTTGGATATAGTATATTTTTTGAGTGAAATTTAATAATACCCAATTTCACTATCTTATATTACAAAAATATCCATTTTGTTAAATTCATTCAAAAAATACCCAATTGCATGCATTTTACTTAAATATCCTTTTATTTCAATTATAATTCATGTAGTTGTTCTAATTTTCATTTCTAATTCTAAGTTGTAATTCTCTAATTTTGTTTTCTAATAATTTTTAATCTAATTTCTTCTAATTGTTGATGTAGTTCTTTAATTGTAGATTCTAAATTTTCTATGTCAGTACTAAGTTTTCTGATTTCCTGTAAGTTTTATTTATCAACAAGTGTAAATTTTCTTATTAGACAGCTATAAGTAGTATGAGCTTCAAGATATTCTTTTCTAAACTTTTGTTGCATTAATTCATCGGTATAAGGAAGATATATGCTCCTTTTATCATCTATTTTTATTGATATAAAAGTGGAACTAGGCATAATTTAATCAGTGTCGAATAGCATTATATTTTATCATTTATTTCTGTAACAACTGTTTTTAATTCTTGTATTTGTTTATTCAGTTGTGTTATTTGATTTTCTGAATGTAGTGTTTGTCTTTTTAGTGGTTCAGGCCATTTATTTTGGTTTATATTGCTTGTACTAGCTCTTGGTTGTTCTATTTTTAAGATTGGTGTATTATTTTGAATTCTTTGAGATGAGCTTCGTTGAATGAATTTTTGTAGGCTATCATTTTTTCTTATTACAGTACTTGTAGTACTTAATAATTCATCTGTATATATTCTATCTCTATGTTGGAAAATTATACTTAAATTACTGTTGGTTAATGCATAAGATACTTTGTAACTTACAGTAAATGGTATGTCTAAGGATTTCATTAAATCTTTTTTAACAAAATTACATCGGACTCCAATTGCATCACTAAAGGTTTGTGTTTGGAAAGGAATTCCATATTGTAATGCAACATTGAATTTAATGATATCAAAACCTAGATTGCCATTTATTTCTCCTATAATTTTATTTTTTTCATTCAAAATTCTATTGTCAACAATTTGTAATTGTACGGGTGTGTCTATTGCTGTGAAATAAGTAGATTTTACAATTATTTGTATTATTCCATTATGTATGTATCCTAATTTCTTCTGATCCTTTTTAGGTATTTTTTCTATTTTTTCTTTTATTTTTTCTTTATTCATTATGTATGCTTGGAATTCAAAATTTGCTTGATTCATGTATACTAATGATTCTCCACTCATTAATCCATAGTATACTATATTTTCTCGATTTAGTATGTTTGATATTCTTTTATTAAAAGTTGGAATTTCTATACTTTCTTTGGAGTTAAGTGTTAATTCTCCCTTTTTTTCGTACTTTATTTATTATTTTCTTATCGAATATTATATCAGACAAGTATTCTCCAATTGATTCTGCTCTTATTATTTCTTTTATATCTTCTTTATCGTCTTGATCTTGCCTCGAGCTTTCTCCTTTTTCAAAAATATTCATAGTAATTGTTTAATGTTTTCTTTATATAAATTTATTCGTGGGATTTTAAATTTTTCACCTTGTATTTTTAGTATTAATTCCTTACTTTTTATTTTATAATTAAAGTTTTCTAAAAAATCTATTCCTAATATTATTTCTTTTTGTTCTTGTTTAGTTCTTCCATCGATTGGTATTTCTATTTTTACTGAAAGTGTTTTACTAAAAATAATATTAACAGATGTATATTTAGTGTTTCGTACTGGAGTTCCTTCGAGAGTAATATATGTTACTTCTGGATATAAATCATAATTTTTTGTTGCTAGATCTTTACTTATAAAACTTGTACAAGATCCTGTGTCTATTAATGCAACAACTAATTTTTTGTTTATACTTGTTAGTATATGATATTGATTATAATTATTATGATCTAATTTAACTTCTATGTTCTTCATATCATTTATTACTCTATCGGGCCTGCTATATGCTGTCACAGCGATATAGGTTGCCACTTTGACATTTCATGCTTGATATGTTGAACTTTGTAAAAGAGTTGTGCGATTCCATACCTGAAATGTTTATTCTTCAAGATCTCAAGATCAATTCGGCAGGATAGCTTCTTTGCTGTAGCCTTCTTCAGATCCGCCAGAGATCATATGTAGAGAAAGAAACTTATCATATATGAAGGATATGTTACAATAAGAACTGTGTCCTCTCCTAATGAGAGAACCACATTATTTATAGGCGACGAAAGGTCTGCCTTTTACATAATTACCCTTGGAGGGGTACCACTACACATAGAGGGGTACCACTACACACAGTAGAATCTAATAATTTACATAGTAGTTACAAAAGGAAAGAAACAAAAGTACAGGAATAGTGATGTCTTTTCACATCTTTTTCTCTTCTATTGTCTCAAAGTCTGCATCTCCGTCGGTGCTTGGTGTACATATGCTACAGGCATGATCTCCAGGGAATTCTTCTATCAGTCTGATACAAATTTCTTGCTTTATTTCTGGAGTGTATTCGAAATCAATTCCTTGTAAATCTCTTAGGAATTTTTCTATATATTTCTGGCTTTGAATATCTACTTCTTTCTCCCTTGCTTGCATGCTCCATATAATTACTGATTTTGAAATATAATTTGTTCGTGCTCGAATCTTGATTCCTCGTAGTAGTATCAGGACATAATTATTTAAAAATTGTTGTATGATATCTTCATGCTTTGTATCTCCAATAGTTGGGTAGTTTTGATTGCTTACTCCTATCTGGCATAATTGTATGGCTGGTTGTCTAACTTGTCCTGTTTGCTCTCCTTCATTGATGAATAGTGGGTATGTTGCAAATATCTTCAGAAATCCTTCTCTTTGTTTTATCACTCCTGAATGATATTGTTGAATAGCCTTCTTCATGTAGTTTGGAAAGTATCGAAATATATCCATGTTTCTGAAGTATATTGTACTTATGAGTCCGCTTTGGAACATCATATATGTCTTGATTGGATCTGCTTCAGGTAAAACGATTGCCTTGGGCCCTTGAAATGTGCCTTCAATAGGGTATATGCTTGAGAGTTTGTCTGCTGTTGTATAGTTAATCAAGAAATTATATTCTTGATCAAAAATTGCTTTGGTTAGTTTTGTTAATTCTTCCCGTTCTTGTTCAGTAGGGATAGAATTTATTGTTAGTGGTTTGTTATAAGGGATTCGCCCTAAACTTGCCATTCTTGATTGAAGTGGTTGTCCTGGCATTGCTGCTTTTGCTGCATAAGTACTTCGGTACTCTGTTACTGCATTTTTTGCTTCCTGTAGGCTAGGATATTTTTTGTATATGATGCCGCTTTGGTTGTTGATGAAGATCGCTGCTTTGCTCCAGTGATCATATATTCCTGTGTTTAAACCATTAAAAATAACATAGTATGCTTTAGCTCTTTCTTCTTCATCAAATTTTTCTTTAGATCGAGATCCACCAGTTGCCTGTTCTTCTGTCTTTGATTTATCCTTGATTTTTGCTGCAGGAAAATCTTCGGTTGATTTGTCATTGGATGAGTTAAGCATTAATTCTATTGCCTGTGCTTCTTTATCTGCTTGGCTTGCTTCTTTTTGTAATTGTTGTGCTTGCAGACGAAGTTGTTTTGCTTTTTCTAATAATCTTTCTCTTTTTGTTTTCAGGATGGATCGTACTCCTTCCATTCTCTTGTTAATGTATCTGCTAGATTGTTTTCTTTGCCTGAAATGTATAAAGATAAGAAATTGTATTGTTGAGCTTCAAGGTTCCATCTAAGTAGTCGTCCTTTATTATATGATTCTTTTATCTTGTATTTTCTAAAGTCTTTTGTATAAAAATTGTTAGTTTGATATATAAATTTTATTGGTTGTAAGTCCAATTTGAATTTTCGTAATGCTTTTATGAATGCAAGTGTTTCTTTTTCATGAACTGTATAATTTTTCTCAGCTGGTTTAAATGTTCCCGATGCCCATTTCGTTAATAATATATTCTTATATTGTTTTAAAAATATTTTTACTTCAGATGGTTTATTATTTGTGATAAATATTTTGAAATCATTATAAACACCTGGGATTGCTTGAAGGACTGCTCCCCAAGTATCTTGACTTGCGTCAGTATTTAGAATGAGTAAATCGTTTGGTTTTGGTAGATATAATTTTGGAAGGTTTTTACATAATTCTTTTAAAGCTTTTACAGCTTGTGTTGCACTAATTGTCCATTTCCTTGGAATCTTTTCTGATATCATTTCTTGTAATAATGCTCGTTCTTTTGAAAGTTGTTTTATAAAACCTTTTTCACCGATGTAGTTTAAACATCCAAGAAATCGTTGTATTTGATTTCTATTTTCTAATTTATCTGGAAATTTATTAATTTTTTCCAATAAATGTTTTTGTGGTTCTATGTATCCCCCTTTTAAAATCTTCATTCCTAGGAATTCTACTTCTTCTAATGCTATTTTTGTTTTTTCTTTACTTAGAATTACTCCTTTTTCTTTTAGTTGTAGTAGAATCTTTGCAACTTGATTTAAATGATGTTTTCTTGTTCCTAAAGTAAAAATTATAATATCGTCTATATATGCTAGACTTATAGATTCAAATCCCTTAAGATTATTATCCATAAATCGTTGATAGATACTAGGTGCTTGTTTTAATCCAAATGGCATAACTGTAAATTGATATTGATTTTGTGCTGGACAACTAAATGCTGTTAATGGTTTAGTATCCTTATGTAATCGTAACTGCCAATATCCTGATTTTGCGTCAAGAGTTGTGAACCATTCTGCCTTTTTAATTTTATTAAAAATATAATCTTGCCTAGGTAATTTGTATGCATCTCCTCTAGTGGCTTTATTCATTTCTTTATAGTTTATAACCATTCTTCTTTTTCCCCGTTTAATTTCATTATGATTTTCAACATAAAATGCTGGTGCACTATGTGGACTTATGCTTGGTTCTATAATTCCTTTTTCTAATAATTTTTCTGTTTCTTCTTTAAATTATGCAACATCTCTTTCTGTATATGGAATTCTATTTGGTACATTTACTTCTTTATTAGGATCTATTAATTATATCCTAACTTCCATTGTATTTGTATTCTTAATAGGGTCTAAAGGATCTTGACTGCTTATTTCATCGAGGATTCTCAAGACTTTTATTTCAATTTCTTCGTGAATGTACAAAATTAATTGATTTTTAAGTTCATGGATAATTTTTCCTTGTAAAAAGGAAAGTGTAGTATATATCTTTGTTGTAACTAGATGTCTACGCTGATTTTCCATTGCTGGACAACGTAATTTTACTCTATCAATTTCTTGAATAAAAGGGTAATATTTTTTAAGAAAATTGTTTCCTAGTATTAATGGTACTCTTGTATCTTGTTTGTATAAGGTGTCTAGAGGGAATTTTCTTCCTTCAATTAGTATTACAAGATCTTTTGCTCTATCATTTATTTGGATAATTTTATTATTAGCAATTCTTACTTGTATTGGTTTTTCTAGTGTCGACCAATATTTTGCTGGTAACATTCTTTCTTGTGCAAGGCATATAGTTGCTCCAGTATCTATATAAGCAAAAGTATATTTATTAAATAGTTTTACTTTTATAAATGTACTATTCTTGCTCATCACTACTTTCTGTATAGGTAGAAGTTTCAGATTCAGATTCTATGCTATATGTATCGAAATTCATTCTTCGCCTTCTTCGTATATGTCTTCTATAGGTTCGAGCCCTAAAGAGTATATTAGTTTTATTTTATTCTCTTTATATAAGTTTTTCTTTGGACATTCATTAGCATAATGACCAAATTCTTGACATTTCCAGCATCTACATGTCTTTTTTTCTTTCGAATTTTTCTTATTTCTTGTGTTTTTATTATCGTATTTATCGTATTTTCTATACCTCCTCTGATATTTTTGTTTCCGTGGTTTTTTAAATGTTCTATATTTTTTATATCGAGGGTAATATTTTTTTTTATATCTTCTCTTTCTTTCTGGTTTACATCCATATTGATGTGGAATTGTTTCAAGTTGTTTACAACATCGTATATTAATTTTTTCTAAATATTTTTCTTCAGTTTTTCTCATACACAAATCATCTCTATATTCTAATGCATATTTTTCTATTAATCCTAATGTTTCTGTTGTTTTAGTTTTTGCTGGGTTTGTTAATTGTATATTTATATATTGTAACATTGTTGGTGGTAGTTTACTTTTTACTATATCTAATAGGCCAGTTCTATCTGGTGTTTTATAATAATTTTCTTTTATTTGGCAAAAGAAATTTTCTATAAAACATGGGTCACAGAGAGCCATATTATTTAGTATTTTTATAATATGTGATTTTTCAAATTCTCGTGTCGTTTCTGATTCATCCCCAAAAACTTCTGCAAATATTTCTTTAGTTAATTGTTTTAGAAGGTCAAATTTAGCTTCCTTTGATGTATCTGTTTTAGCAAGTTGCTATAATTACATGGCGTTGTATGTAACCAGTCTGATAATTGTCCTGTAGCTTTATACATTATATATGTTAAAAAATCTTCTAGTGGTAATTTGCTAATTGTATCATCATCAGTTTGGACTATCATTTGGAATTGATTTATCCATAACATAATTAAGCTTGTTGCATTTGATGCACAATCTATGTTTAATACTCCACTACTTATACTTCTTTCTTTCTGAATATATGATGGTGGAATATTCTTTTTGTATTTTCCTTTTGTATATGTATAATCATTTTTATACATATAATCAATAAAGCTTTTTTCGTATTTATTTGGTCGTGTTTCATTGCTTGTAGAAGCATTTTCTTGTCGCTTATTATAATCTTCTTTTTTACGTTTTTCTTCTTCATCTTCTTCCATATTTAATGTTGGATTTTCATCATCACTATCTATTCCATAGATGATACCTTGAGCATCTTCTTCATCAATTCTTGCAACCTTTAAATCATGTATTTGTAATTTGTCTATTAATTTTGATAATTTTTCTATTTCGTTTATCTTCGAATTGGTGGTATCCATTTAAGTGTTAAATTTATAGGTTCATTTATAGGTTCATTTTTTACTAATTTTCTAGTTGTCCCTTTTGTTACTAATTCTTGTATTAATTCTAATGCCTCTTTACATTCAAGATATTTTTCTTTTCCTGTTAATATTTCTTCATTATCTAATTCTCCTTGTTCTTTTAGGAAATTTATTAAATCTTGGTATTTATATTTTCGTATTTTTGTTTTCTTTATTTGATTTATTGAATCTAATAATTCTTTTTGATTTTCTTTAATTGTTTCTATTAATGTTAATATTAAATTAGATACTTTCGAATTTTCTTCTGTCATGCAGTTATTAAAATTCTGAGTTGTTTTTCTGGTTTTTCTAATAAAATTTCTAATCGAAATACTTCATATATTTCATTTTCTATTCTATGAAATTTTACTAATTCTTTTATTACTTTTATACTTCTTTTAATTCTCAAAATTTCTTCTCTTAGTAATGTCAAATTGTGTCATAACGCTCTGATACCAAATTGTGTCATCGGAAATTAAAAATTGTGTCCAAAATTGTGTCATTGGAATAGGAGGGTAGTTTTGGAATTAAAATTTTAAAATCTAGGAAAAGTCAAATTTTGGGTATAATTAATATGTGTTTAATATTTTGGGTATTTTCATAATGTGTTTAGTGGTTTTGTATATTTAAAATAATTTTCGCATATTTTTTCTGACTGAATAAACATTAATTACTTAAAAGATTAATTATTTTTTTATTGTAAAGTCAACGCAAGTACAATGTACAAAGTCAGATTTTTCCTTTTAATTGTTTTATAAAAAAAATAATAATAATCTACAGACCTAATTGCCTAAGCAAGTACGTACATTACGTGAGGCTAATTTTTTTTAAGGAAGGATGGAAGTTTTAACAAACTAAAGAAACAAATCTTTTAAATCTCGAAATAACTAATTTTTTTTATTTTTGAAATCTTGTCCCATAAATCTCATAGTATATCTCCCTATTTCATTTCATATATTTATTATTATTTATTTACTCAATATATCTCTTAATTTAAACTTAATGCTTTAATTTTAACTCTACAATCATAAATCATTTTTAGAATTTTATACTCCAATATAGCCAATTTTAATAGTAAATAATTAAGAATAATTTTAAAAAATATTTATTATTTATTCTAATAGTGTATAATAAACTTCACTAAATGAATTAAAACAAACATAATAAAACATAAAATTTTTAATTTAAAAACACAAACCGTGACATTAAAATAAAAACGCGTGTTTTAAAATATACAATTTGCTTCAGTTTGACTTATAGTTATTTCGTATATATATTATTAGCAAAGTTTATTCAAACATGCATGCATGTCTTTGATAATAATATAAACATTTTAATTTCTATTGTTGCTACCAACAAAGACGAAAGTTCTCCCGATAAAGTTAAGGTTTCGAAGATTATTAACTTTAATCATATGTTTTACTAGCTAGAAAAACCAATTCAACGCTCATTGTCGAGTCAAATACTGTCATGATCAAGTTTAACTCATTTAGTATCGAGTCGAGCTTTGAGTTTTTTTATAGAATACATTGATATTCACAAACTTCGATTACTTATGCGCAGTCCCACAGTTTTGGCCATAACTTTTACTCACAAACTTCGATTGACCCGATTGCAGTTGCATTGGAAAACTAATTCAAAGATATTTTAATTTTCATCCTCCATTAGCTCAAATTCCATGTGTGGAAGTAATTGTGCATGTTTCTTTGAACATCTGCTGCTTTCGGTACGGGTTTTTAGTGAATTTGACCTCAAACCGGCAAAATCTTACCACGACAAGCATAAAACCACTCTAGATAGACTCATGCCACAACAATAAAGGAAATAAACTAAAACATAACAAAAAATACTAATAAATCAAACCATATATAAGAGAAAATATGAACTCATTAATCATCTAGGCACATGATTAATGAAGTCCAATCAATTTAAGAAGAAGAATGTTGACTTTGGAAAGTTAACAAGATTTGCTACTTCCTGAGATTGAGAAGTATTACAAAAATCAACATATCAGAAGAATGGGAGCTATTGCTTACATTGTAGCACTACGGATAGTAAAAGTTATATGAGGAAGACTCTAGCGACTAGAGTGTACGATAAAACTTAACTGGCTGCAGAAGTGATTAAGTCTTGGAGACTTAATCATTGTGAGAAGAAAACTAATTCTACTATGTAGAAAACTACAACTTACACTAAACGTGGTGGATTTCCTTCTATTGCGAAAAATAGTGGATGTAGGGATCTTAAAATTCTAAACCACTATAATTGCTTTAGTCTTTCTCTTTTACTACTTTCACTTATGTCCTTCTACACTTCATGTTGGAATTGTATGATTGGTATATTGGGAGATGTTATGTATGATATACTGGTAATCATTTATGATTTACAATAAACAACTCATGTCTGAATTAACAATCATACGATGCGAATAAATACGTCCAGTTATCTCGTCGATACGGAGATCATACGGTGTGTAAAAGATCACAAAAGATCGTATAGATCATTCGACCTAGCGAGATATAAACAGTTATCACAGCTGAGAAAATTTCTGGTTTGGCTGTCAGTTTAGGCTATGGCACACAAGTCTATAAGTGGTTTATCTTTATTGCTTTATGTGACCGGTACATCTCAATGTATTGATAGGATCTACAGTGAAATGAACCATTCTACTTGACATATGAACGAGTAAAGATCTCAGTAACTAGGTCGGATCTAAAGTCTATTGAAAGCTGAGGGGCACACATGGGTTGACTGTCACTTTGACTTGCTATGGTGGAGAATCTTACATGTACTCATATATCTGCATATTGGGTGATGGCAATTTGTGTGAGGTTTCCTCAGGCTGTATTTAGATAATCATATCCGTTTGAGGATGGTGACATTCCCTGGGAAGCTCACGAGGTTCGTTATGCTAAGTCCTGCAGACTGAATCATTGATTCAAGTATAAGCGATAAGGGTTAAGTGGTAATACTCATGAATAATAAGAGATTAATTAATTGCAACTAATTGTCATATGTTGAATTAAATAATGAATATCTGAAACCTTAAATATGAGGATTAACCAAGTCAATGCAATATGTTCCCAATAATGTGGTTATAAAGGGGTAGGTTAGCATTAATTCTCTGGTGGCATGAATTAACGTTTATTAATTAATTATATTCTGTGTTGAACATGTAATTAATTAATAGGAGGCCCACTTTATTATTTGCATTTGATCTCTGGTCTGGCCCAATAATGCTCAGAGCCCATTAGGGTTTTCAAACCCTGATAACCCATTCTCCAGATCTATAATTGGATCAGTTCTCTCACTTCCCACATAAGTTTGAAGTTTTCAAAACTAAAACCCTAGATAGAGAGATAGTAGGCGGCTGACTACCGTAGAGAGGGAAAGGAGAAATCAAGTTCCTCCAATGCAGTTTCAATCTGATAGCGTATCCTCACTAGATTTCCGGATCGAACAAGTGAACAGATCAGAAGGTCAGATCTGAAGGAACACCATCAACCATCTACCGTCGTTATTCAATCCGTAGGAGTTAAGGTATTCCTTTGAATCTACGCATTAAATTAAATATGAGCATGCATAAGGCAATTACTATTTTTCATAACATTTATTTTGATATCCATAAATCAAATCTGGGACTAAGAAATAAATGATGATTCACATCGCTTATTGTAGACTCAGTTCCTACACTTCAATACTCTTTGAAACCCAACAATTGATCACAATTGTAGGACTATAACTGAATCTTGCTTTTTTAACTACTCAACATTAAGACTTTCACAATACGCGTAACTAAATTTGGGTCCATCCAGGTACACATACTTCCACATGCACTTTTACTAGTCATAAATTTTGCAGACTCTGATATTTTGTCAACTTGCTACATCTGGGACCATCATATTATATTATACTTCTTTTTTTTTTTGTTTTTGTTTAATAATTATTAATATTAGTAAAATGGAGAACGCAGTAATAAACTAAATACCATTAAAATATTGAGAATTTGATCTGGTCGAATTCAACTTACTACCGTAGATATTCAAATGTCTAAATATTTAAAAATAGCACTTTTCATTATATGTATCGTGAAAATACCCCACCTTATGAAAATATACTCTAAATAACCCAAAAGTACAATATTTGTACAATTTCTGATTTTTGGACACAAAAACGATGCATTGGGGTGATGATGTTAAAAATAATTGTAAGGTTAAAAATTAATTCAAAAATAAAGTTTGGGTTGATATTTAAGAGAAAATAAATTTTATTTAATTAATTTTTGGTCAGGAAATGTTAGGGATAAGGTCGGAATCGCGTGGTTCCCAACTGGATCCGACCAAGTCAGTATTTGGGTCAGGAATGGGTGAACAACTCTGGATCCTGGTCTAGTTCCCTAACCATCATTATCAAGTAGTCAGGAATGAGTCATGATTTGAATTCTAGATCCTGACTAATTCCCTACCCGTTAGAAAAAAGTGATCAAGAATTAGGTTGGGATGGAAGTCTGGATCGTAAAAGGATCCCGAACCAATATGCAATTGTCATAAAACAAATCATGGGTTGGAATCTCAGTCATGCATGACAAACAATTTACTTTTTTGACTAAATGAGTGACTGCAAGTTACTCGTACACTACAATTCACATGACTAAATTTATTATACTGCATTGAAATAACTCGCACAGTGAAATGCACATGACTGAATTCACTACACTGCATTGATCAATTAAATCAATTATTGTAAAGAAATAATTTATATACAGATTTACATGCACATTTGAAATCACCGAATAACAATTTTTTCTTCACTTTTTCTCCGTCTTAGCTATATTCAGTCTTCTTTAAAGCTTTATAAACCCTAAATTTTGTTATTCTACAAAATTGGAGCTCCCTCAGAAGACATTGAAAAGCCCGATAATAGCCAAGAGGCTGACGATGAGGAAGTCAACGTCAATACCGATTACCATGCAAGAACTTATTGTGGTGTGGTTGAGCATGATGATTCTGAGGAGGTTGATCTTGATGAGGACTCATTCGAGTCCGATAACAAAGAATTCAGGATGAATTGTGCAGTTGCAAAGTTTTTCGCATGGATTAGATCAGTTGGCGGCATTCGTGCTTTCATTTCAAATCATATGTCGTTCAATCCTCTACTAGAAAGCTCTCAAATCAAAGGTAATTTAAACAATTGTTTTGTTCCAGTTATGTCATTGGATACAACTGATGCAGTTGTGGTGGTGATGCTGCTAAAAGTTCAATCAAATTAAACCTCTAACTACACAAGAATAATATTTGTCAAATCCAGGTTCTTCCCCGCTTCGCCCCGCTAGAATACCGAGATACTATAGCAAAGTCCTATAGCTAGGCATGATACAATCGTTGAGTAGTTTCTATCAATCTAAACATTCAATTTAAACCTATGCTAACAATATATGACAAACATGGAATTAAACCAACAAACATCAATTGATCAATCCTTTCCCAAATCGGTAAACCAAGACAATCAAATTCTCAAATTAGGAAGATAGGATGTTGAGATGAGTGTAGATGCAATCAAATTAGGTTAATCATTGATGTAAACACATTTTAATCCCTATGAGATTGAGCAATCGACCCTACACTCGTTAACCCCTTGTCACGGCGAGCTAACGGTTGATGATCTAAGACTTGCAAACCATCACGTTATTAAGCCCTAGACCACTCCAAATAGTTCGTCAATTATTGCCCTACGACCTAGCACCGCACATGGATTGGAACTAAAATCGTATGAATCTACACTAATCACGATGATTCCGCCCGCGTATTGGCTGCAGCGTTCACGTCAACTACCTCCTAAGCTGGCTCTTACCTACACCTAGGAGGTAAGGAACAAGTTCTAGTGCAATTCAAGCTCTCAAAGGAAAGTAAACAAACAATTCTCTAACCAAATGATCATGCATCCTTACTCAAATCAACATCCAAAATGAATTAGAACATCATACCTTTCAATTGTACAAATACAAAGTTGAATTCAATTACATCCATTACAATTTGAAAAGTAGAGATTGGAATCTTCCCCAATTGGATTTGTATGCCTTGATCTACCACCTTGAATCTTCACTTCTCTTCCAAGGATTGGTGAATTAAGCTCTTAGATACTCTAGAATTTGGATGAATCGTGACAGGAATTGGAATCTAGGAGAAATTCTAACTAGATTTATGAAAAAATGACAAAAAGCTCCTCAAATAACTGACTTCTCCCCTTTTATAGACAAGCAAACAGGGCCTCGGATCGCCCGGTCAAAGTATGGCTCGCCCGATCGAAGCTGGAAACCGCCAAAAATCTGGAGAAACCCGCACAGGCTCGCCCGGTCGAAGTGGCTCGATCGAGCCACCTCTCTGTGGCCTGGCTCGGCCGGTCCATCCTGGCTCGGCCGGTCGAGCCCTTTGCCCGGGGCCTGGCTCGGCCGATCCATCCTGGCTCGGCCGGTCGAGCCCTCTGTCTGCCCTGCTCGGCCGGTCCTGCTTCGCTCGGCTGGTCGACGCCTCAAAACTCCAAACACGTGCGATTTTCCTCCAAAACTCCACCAAAAGTGCTCGTTTATGCCCAAAACCTATCCTACACAATTCAAACACACAAAACACGAAAACACAACCAAAATACGACAAAAACACATGATATGGGAGTAAAATAGCCACAAACAAGCATGCGCACACATCAAAATATGGGTCATTTTACGCACGTATCAGGTGGTAAGAGACGTAGCAACCATACTAGATCAGGAATTAACTAAGGGAGCCATGTTTTGGACAAAAGATGATCTATTTATTGTTGTTGGGCTTTAGCACATAGAGCACCGACAACAGTTTAAAGTAAAACACTCAGGTAGTATTCGTGTTGATTATATTTGCAAACAACAAGAGAGTTGTATATTTTGGGTTGGTTCTAGGTGCATAGATGGTTGCTGGATCGTCCGAAAGTCTCAAACAAATTGTAATTTTATGTTTAATCTTGCAGGCACTGGTTTCAAAAAATTCATTCGAAAGTAGTGGCAGCCTATTTTACCCAAAGAATGTGTCGGAAAGGTCGAATCATTAAACCAAAAGACATTATGACTGTACTGCAATTGTCATTTGGCATTTGAGCTAGTTATGGCGTTGCATTATCATCTTAAAATGCAGCAATTTTGCTGCTGTATGGAAATATAGTGGATTAATTTAAGCTACTTCCTAAATACCTTGAGGTGCTTCGACAATACAATCCATGCATGATTACTGATTTGGATATCTCACCTGACGGAATATTCCGACATTGTTTTGTTGCTCTCGGTGTGCTTTCATGAACAACTTATTAACACAGTTTATTGTTGTTGATGTCATGCACCTAATGGGAAGAAGCAAAGCCATCTTATTGGTCGTTGTTATCAAATATGGCTACAAAAATGTTTTTTCACTTGCTATTGGTGTGGGCCAAATCGAGAATGATAAGACATGAACCTGGTTTATGTCTCGATTGAGGATAAGTTTTGGATGCAGTGGTCAATTATTGATTGTATCTGACCAGCACACGACATCTGTTTTACTGGGTACGACACAAGGATCAATTTTTACCATCTCCATAATAAATTGACAGGCTATGGTCCGACTGTTGCTGAAGATGCTCGTAAATGGCTAGAAAACATTAAAGAATGTTAAACGTGCTTAGAAGAATGCTGAAGGATTAAAGCAAACGGACTGCTGAGATCTCAGCAAGACTGCTGAGATATCAACAGACATTCAAACTGGCAGCAAACTAACAATAGCAATCAACATACCATACGAAGTTGAGAATCAAGAGGATCCAAATCACAAGGAAACCGGACGAATCAGAGAGGAGGATAATAAACCGCCACAATGAAGGTTTCAAGATTTAAACTAAATGATTCGTTCCGACAAAGATGGCCAAAGTATGGACTTCGCCAATCAGAGAGTAGGGAGATCTGAAGAGTCTCTGCACTTCGCAAAAAAAGAAGAACAGAGATTGGCGAGCACACCCTCTGAGTCTAATGGATAAGATTCAAACAGCCTCTTGAATCTTTACCTATAAATAGGTGTCATCAAAGAGAGGTTCAGAGGTTCGCGAAAATTCTACAACAAGAAAAGAAAAAGTGATCTTAACACTCTCATTTATACGCGAACTCCTATCCGAGCTTGTATTTGATTGAAGCTTAGTAAAAGCTTTCATACTTGAAACTCGAGTCCTTAGAAGATTCTTCTTCGGTTATCATTGGGATTCTTTCTGTCCTAGAAAGAATCTAGCAGTCACCTTGTTGTGCAAGCGTGATTACCACCGGCTATTGCCAACACACGAAAAGGTTCTGGGAAGAACTATAAAAATCCCAAAAGTCGACGTCCAAGGAGATGGGAGGTTTGTCCTCACTCTAAAGAGTGTCGAAGGTGCAGATTGAAGACCGATGTGCTTGAAGGTGTACGCTGACCAGACGGAGGAGCTGTTCAACGTTAGAGATCTAGCCTGACCTTGTAATCAATCTTTAGTGAATTTTCAGTCAGGAGGACTGAAGAGTGGACGTAGAACGTTTGTTCGAACCACTATAAACCCCTTGTTCTTTACTACGCTATTTTGTTACTTTGTTTATTGTGTGATATTGAAACTCAACACATCAAGTGTTGAAGTATAATCTGTAACCTATCTAACAAATACTCGAGCTCAAACATATTTGTAAATACTTGCTATGTCATGACCTTAGCAAGATAAGTGCAAGAAATTATTAATACTTCCGCTGCATATACAAACACTCTGATCGGGGACTAACAAGTGGTATCAAAGCGGTTGGTCTTTACAGACTAGCTGCTTCTGAGTCACTTACGACCAGATCCATATTTTCGTTGCATATTTCAAGATAAAGACAATGTCAAACAACGTGAAGTTTGGAAAGTTCACTCCAAAAATCTAATCCACCTGGAAGAAGAGGTCACTAATCACGTTGATGAATTTCCATTCCGAGATGAAGCAAGTGATCGAGAATAGACCAATTAGAATTCAAAAGGTGAAGACCCGGATTAGTGAAGGTATACCGGGACCAGAAGAAATAGTGGACAAGCCGTACGAAGAGTGGACCCAGGAAGATCGAGTTCATGGTCAAATGGATTACGTAACCATGGATTTTATCTTAAGCTCTCTTTCACAATCTCTAATGGAAGAAGCCTTGGAATACAAGAATGCCAAAGAAATGAAGGATTTTCTTGGCACTCTGAGCAAAGAGACGGATCAAATGAAGAGAAACAAGCTACAACAATGGGTGGACAGGTATGAAACATTTCATATGATCCCTGGCAAAACTATCAAGGATATGGAGGGCAGATTCAACTCTATCATAGCAGAAGTAAAGAAGTTGGGAAGGACATACGAACTTCCCGACACGAACTAAAAGATCCTCTCAAAAATGCTGAATGAAGACTCGTTCGTCAAGGTAACCAATCTGAAAGAGAAAGATCTGTCAACAATAAGCACAAAAGATGTGTTCGCCCAGCTTCAGGAACATGAATTGGACATCATGCAGATCAACAAAAATGAAGCCGTACGTGTTGCAGTATCTATTAAAGAACCCATTGAGGATGCAACATTTTTCGTAAAGAGAGACACACAAAAGTGGAAAACTAGGAAACCATTCTACTCAGACTGCCCAACTCAATCCAGTCCAACAAAGGAGATCGCATCTACCAGTGGATCTCATGATAATGAAGCGGAATGCTTAGTAAGCGAGCCAGAGGAGCAGATGAAAAGATTACAGAAGCTGCTGCTGATACCCACAGGCAAAAAGGAAGAGCTCCTACAAAGCCAACAGGCAAACAATCGAACCGCCAAGAAGACGCCTAGAACATGCTATGAGTGCAACTCTCTGGATCATCTGAAGTTCAAGTTTTCTTGAATAGATCCAGATGAAAGGGAACGATTAAGGAAGCTATTTGAAAAGCGTGCGTCAAAGGCAGTCAGCAAAGCTCTGTTAACCAAGACACAAATACCAGACATCCCAGATCACGACGACGAAGGCTACTCATCAGAAGATGAAGTGGATGTTCTCAAGGTATTCATGTCCAACATCAATAATGATGCTGATGGAAATGAAAATCCGATAGGAGAATCAGCCTCTGATGTCACGAGAAACCAGATAACAAATTTGGTTATATCTGCTGCTTCTACTTCATAAAACATGCATGATACTGCTGATTCATGTTACTCAGAATCAGATGAAATAACCGTAGAACTCCTTTTAAAAGAATTTTCAAAGGTTCATGCATTGAAAGATGTTTTAGAAAAATAGAATTCCTCACTGAAAATTCAGTTTTCTATCTTGACCAGTGAGATTGAAAAATCTAGGTCAGCAAACGAGGAACTCTCAAAATTTAAAAATGAATTCTCTACTTTAAATATAAGTTTCAACATTTTGAAACAAGAAAATGAAGTTTTGAAAAAGAAAAACTTCGTGCAAAATACTTATCAATGTAAATTTGCAAAAAGAACGACAGATCTAGATGAAATCCTAAGTGTTCAAAGGAGTTCGAAGAACTATGCTAGATTAGGTTTAGAAAAAGTAGAATCTCGCAATGCTGAATTCAGTAAATCAAAGAAGATTGTCTTTGTCCCACATCTGGGAAGATTCAGCAACCCGCTAGAAAAGACAAGAGGGAGAATACTAAATTAGTCATAGTTGCTCAACAGAAATGTTGGCAAACTGACGTCCCTCTGCTGACTGATCAGCAAATACTGAATTACTTGTCTGCTGAGAGGAAGCCAGCAAAGTCAAAGTATGTAACCCAACAGACTGTTCCATCTGCTAGGAAGGTTCATACCAATCATGGCAAGGCTAAGCAATCAGCTGAGATTGCAAGGAAGCCAACATACACACCAAATAGGAGGAACATCTACTTGAGGCCAGAGTCTAAGTCACTACATTTTCAAAAGACTGTGAAAGCTCAGCACACTACTACACACTTCTATGCTAATTCAAAGCATTACTCCAATAGGAAGGGAAAGGTAGTAAGACGTGATGACAGGAGAATGTCAAAATTACGAAGGTCTGGATTCCTAAAGGGATAATCTAGAGAGCTAATCCTACAGGACCCATAGATGATCGGGTACCTAAAATTTAACTTCTTTTTTTTTGCAGGAATAGGGTCTAGGAAGAATAACTTCGAGAAAACTAAAAGAATAGATCCTAGACAGCAAATGCTCAAGTCACATGACAGGAGATGAAGACATCTTCACGGACCTCCAGAAGATTAGAGGACCTTCAATCTCCTTTGATGAAAACTCAAAGGCTAGAGTAATCGGAAGAGGGTGCATCGAGCATAATGGAATGCAAATTATCAACATGGCCCTCGTCGACAACCTCAAGTACAATCTACAGAGCATCAGTCAGCTAAGCGAAAATGGATATATTGTTTCTTTCTTTGATAAAAGTTGCGAGATTGTTGACAGGACCACTGGAGATGTAAAGCTTATAAGAATCAGGAAATGAGGACTCTATGCTGTTGATTGGGAAAGTGGCCAGCAAGCTTCATGCTTCATCACATTCAGCAAAGAAGAGACAAACTGGCTATGGCACAAAAGGCCAACACATCTTAACTTTAAAACTATCAATTATATAGCCAGAAATAACATTGTTACAGGATTACCCAAAGAGACCTTCAAGAAGAAAGCAGTATGCAAAGCTTGTCAAAAAGGAAAGCAAGCCAAGCTGTCCTTCAAATCTAACCCAGAAAAGGCCACATCAAACAGAATCCTTGAACTATTGCACAAGGATTTATTTGGCGCGGTGAATCCACCCACCGTAGGTAATAAACATTATATTTTAGTCGTTATTAATGACTATTCCAGGTACACGTGGGTGAGACTGCTCAAGAGTAAGGATGAGATGAAGATAGACTTGCCAGAGCTGATACTCCGAGCGCAAAATGACAAAGAGCTCACGGTGAAAAGGATAAGATCCAGCAATGGTAAGGAATTCCGTAATGGATCATTAAAGGATTTCTGCACTGATGTTGGAATAGGACATAAAAGGTCCATCGCAAAAACACCTCAGCAGAACGGTCTGGCAGAATGGAGGAACAAGACTCTAAAAGAGGCCGTGCGAACAATGCTCGCCGATACAGAACTAGGACAAAGATATTGGGGAGAACTTGTAATGAGCACATGGTACACGCAGAATCGAAGTGGATTGAATCTTCGCTTCCACAAAACTCCCTACGAGATATATTATGGTCGTAAGCCTTCCTTAGCTCATCTTCGTGCTTTTGGTTCACCATGTTAAATTCACAATAATGGGAAGTCAAAGTTAAGTACTTTCTCTCCCAAAGCTGACGAAGGAGTGTTCCTTGGATATGGGCATCCTTCTCACAAGGGTTATAGAGTACTTAACAAGACCACCAAGCTTGTAGAAATAACATGCAATGTTATTTTTTATGAAGCTACCTTAGTGCGAGGAACCATGAGAAGTCAGAAATATGTGATTCATGAAATTAATAATGTCAATGGACTTTCGGGCTCAAATACATTCAAAGCTAAACCGATCGATCCGACTAGGTTAATGAATGAATCTTCATCTACGCTGGAGATCTTGGCTGATCAGCAAACAACTGAGATGGCTAGTGATGCAACTGGTAATGCTGAGGTCATCCTAAATCCTCTCAATATGCTCACATTTCAATGGGGAACTCAAGAAGGAGAAACCAGTCAGCAAAACGAAGATGTTGCTGAGAATCCTCAAAATAGCGAGAGGACTGCTGAAGACAACACTGCTGAAATGGACCAGGAGAACACTACTGAAGATAGGTGTATTACTCCAGTAAATACAAATCCAGTAGATGATGCATCGAAAGACAACCATTTAGCAGATGTCAACCCAACAAGTGTAGCAGACAGCTTGAATAATCTAGAGCTTGTTGATATACCTGTCTCTGGACGTCAAATTGGAAACTCAAGCACTCAAGCAATTCCAGTTATGGAGCTGCAAAGACCGAAGTGGCTGCTAAGAGATCATCCTTCAGAAGCAATATTTGGAGATCTTGCATATCAAATCCAAACTAGACACAACATTAGGCTAGCCTGCTTTATATCTCAGAAGGAGCCAACCAAATTTGCAGACGCACTCAAATCAGCCAATTGGATCAACGCTATGCAGGAAAAATTATCAGAACTCATGTGGAATCACGTGTGGGATCTCGTCGATCGACCAACACATCAATCGGTGATAGACACCAAATGGGTATTCAAGAACAAGCACGATGATAATGGACTCGTTGTTCGCAACAAAGCAAGGCATATAGCTAAAGGATATACACAGTGCGAAGGAATTGATTTCACTGAAACATTCGCTCGAGTAGCTCGGCTAGAAGCAATCAAGTTATTCTTTGCATATGCTGCTCATCATGGTTTCACTGTTTTTCAGTTGGACGTCAAGAGCGCGTTCCTAAATGGTGAATTGAAAGAGGAAGTCTACGTGGGGCAACCTCCAGGATTTGAATGCGGAAACAAGGTGTACAGATTGAGGAAAACTCTATATGGTCTGAAGAAAGCCCCAAGAGCTTGGTACGAGACGCTATCTTAGTTTCTGCTGAAGAATGGATTGAGGAAAGGAAAGATCGATAGGACACTCTTCTTGATTAAGGATGCTGAAGATATATTGCTCATCTAAATCTATATGGATGACATCATATCTGGATCTAGGAATCTAACCCTATGTGAAAAGTTTTCTCAACTTTTGCAGACTAACTTTCAGATAAGCATGATGGGAAAGATGTTATATTTCTTAGGTCTGCAAGTTTAAAAATCCAGTGATGGGATTTTCATCCACCAAAAGAAGTATACAAAAGATCTCATTAGCAAATTCTGTCCAGAGAAGACAAAGACACTGCGGATTCCCATGAGTACAACATATCAAATATCAATGGATGAAGAATGCGAATCCGTGGACCCAACAACATACAATGGTTTTATTGGTTCCTTATTATATCTAATTGCCAACAGGCCAGGCATTTCATCTGTTGTAGGCGTATGTGAAAGATATCAAGCAAATCTGAAGAAATCACACATAGAGTACGCACGAAGGATTGTCAGATATCTGAAAGGAACGGAATCCTTAGGAATTTGGTACCGAAGAGCAGATGATCTCACACTCGTTGGATATTCAGACTCTAACTTTAGAAGATGCGGAATTGACCAGAAGAGTACGAGTGGGACATGCCAATTCCTTGGAAACAAGCTGATAAGCTGGTTCAACAACAAGCAACACTCCATAGTAACGTCCACAACAGAAGCTGAATATGTGGCTACTGAGAGTTGCTGTACACAGGTGCTGTGAATCAAACAACAATTTTAAGACTACGAAGTCAGCACCGATTGTGTTCCAATACACTGCGACAACAACAGTGCAATGTGCATCACAAAGAATCCAATACATCATTCAGGGACGAAGCACATTGATATCAGACAACACTTCATCTGAGACCACATTGAAAAGAAAGATATCTCTATAGATTATATCAGGACAGAAGGCTGGCTAGCAGTCATATTCACCAAACCTCTAGCAGAAGGCAGATTTAAAGAGCTCTATCTTAAACTTGGTCTATTGGAATTAGGCGAGATTGCAGAAGAGTGAGTCCAACTCTCATTTTGTTCTTGGATTTCTTGGATGTCGTGGATTTGTCTTGGATTTCTTGAAATTTCTGGAGATGATGCGGAATAAGAGTGTGTCCAAGCTCACACTTTTTAGCAAATTACTGAAAGTTTAGTCAGATTGCTGAGTCCCAGCTCTCAGAAAAATCGACAATCAATTGCAAAAAAAGTATCATTTTTCAGCTAACAAGACAAGAAAAATGTAGAGTCCCAGCTCCCAGCATATGGACAAGACTGCTGAATAAATCTTGGGAATTGATCAGATATGGGGAATCAAAATCGGATATTTCAACCGACAAAACAGTTACAAACATCATTGATCTGTGTGTAATTTGCATGGTTTTTGGGATGAGAATTGAACGAATTATGAGAATTTGAGGCACAAATCACACACATATCTCTTCTTTTCTTGATTTTCCTTCACTTGGTGTTTGGGAGTTGTTTTATGTGTGCAGGATGTGAAAAAGGTGAAAAAAACGTAATTTTGGAGCTAAAAAAAAGGGGCTAGAGCCGTGGCCAATACCGTTCCGGACGTGTGGATCCCGTTCCGGACCAAAAGGTTCAAGAAAAAGAGCTAAGGATGGAATCGCCGTAGCAAATCCAGTTCCAGACCTGTCGGTCCCGTTCGGGACCGTCTCTCGGAACCGCCAGCTCCCGCTCGGGAGCGATGCTCGGGACCGGCACTCGGGATGAGCCACTTCTGTTCGAGATACGTCAAATTGGCGTGAATTTGAAGACACGGAGAAGGAAAGTCAAGGCAGATCTCGTTCGGTACCGGGTAGGACCTTCGGGTCCTGACCCCCGACCCATTCCGAGCGGGATGAGTGTTTTGCCTTCGATCATCCCGTTCGGGATGGACCTGACTGGGCCACGCGAAGTTTCTCTATAAAAGGCGAAAGAAGACTACATTGAAAGGGTTCGAATTTTTGAAACCCTAAGGAGATTATAGGGACGATTTTCCAGCGAAAACTACTTCTCAAGGCTAGATTTTGAAGGTGGAAGCACAGATTGAAGCTAGAGTTGAAGAATCATCATTGCTTTACTAAGCTTTTCTCTTCTCCTCTTCTTTTATGTCTTCCTTTGGGATTGTGGAATTTTGTGTTGGAATTATGAGTAGCTAAACTCATTGTTGAGGATTAGGATGTGATTGGGATTGTTTTGGATATTGTTTGGATTCGTATTATTTGAGTTTCATGGATTTGATTATTATTGTGGGATTAATTTGTGTTCCTTTCATGATTGATCACCATGTGTTGGAAAGAATGCCTCTATGAATTAACTTAATAGGTTTTTGCATTAGAGGGGATTGCAATAATGGTTAGGTATTAATTTACTTAGAAATGGGTGCATCAATATCTAGGTCAATTAGTTCATGAACTTTTGGGAGTTGATTTAGATTAACAAACCTAGACTTAGGTTGCAATTTAGATTAATCCACGGTTATAGCACCGGTACTAAGGGCTTGACTATATTTGTTGAACTGATCCAATCCAATTATTGAGACCGCATAGAAGAGTAACGAAACCAAACATATCCAATATCTACCCCAATCCATCCGAGATTCCTCAACTGTCTCTACCTGGTTTTCTTAATAAGAATAAATTTAATTACACGTTTATTTACTTGTTAATGCATGATAGTTAGTTAATAATCATATTCAAAGTTGTTTGATCACATCTAGATATTAGGTTTAAAAGTCATACTTTTACTTAAACAACGGGCGAATTGAGTCTTCGTGTTCGATAATTTTTACTTGATAAAAATACTGCAATCAAGTTTTGGATCATTAATAGAGTAAATTAATGAGGCGATGATTGATATTTGCTATCATTACCGAAGATTTCTCTCAAGACTCGAGATGATTCAGTTCTCGAATGGCCACGTGTAAAGTCTTGCCAAAACCGTCGATTCCCAAGGCAAATGAGTTGATTGATAAAACAAATCTCAAGGATGGGTACGCTTATTTAAAGGAGGTTCTTTTACTTAGGAGAATCATAGCCAATTTTCTAAAAACCGAACCCGTTACATGCCTTTCATCCCCACCGATTAAACCATGTTGCTTGAGAAAAACCATAATGTCGTCCTTCACCATCTCACCAAAATACCTTTAAGAATAGTTCGAGCAACGTGACTTAGAAGTCTCCAAATTGAGAGGAAGAGTCATAAGCTTCACAGAGATCACATCTAAGAAGATTCTCAATTCTCGGTTCACCACTGAAGATGGGATTTCTTATATTAGAACCAGATAGAGATAGGAGATACATTTCGTCAAGCCATGAAAGCTTTCTCATTGGAGAAATATAAGCTTGCCAGGTGGGTCTGAGGATGGATAATCCTTAGTCACATGGTTTGCGAACACCTTTGGGTGAGGGTTCCTAAATTACTCTTTCTTTATCTCTTCTTTTAGGGTTACAAAAGTCCTGAATACAGAGAAGGAGAGGAAATGGAGGAAAGGATTGTGGATAGAGTAGATGCGACTCTCTGCTTGGCATCCAGAGCTTAGCGCGAGCATGCAGGTGTTGCAAATGTTACCCATCCTACCAAGTAGGAAACATCTGTAAGCACTTGGTGTTGATGGCAAGTGCGAACAAAGGGCACCGACCTGGGCAGATGGTGAGATCTGCTAGCATTGGACTTTCTTGGCGAAGGCAGCTAGATTGTCCGTAGGCTGAAATATGAAGAGATATCTCCAAGGTGGATAGAAGGAGATGAGGTGACAAGAGAAATCTCTCAGCCAACAAGACGTTACTGCGCAAGTGGGGTGACTAGCAGCAACGAGCTCGGGGAGGAGACCAAGAAGGAGTAGATCTAGCAAAGACGTTATTTAGAGCAGTTTGAAGAAAAATTGATCATCGTAACATGTAGTATTATACTTTGCAAAGTGTAACTCTTGTAAATCAATGATATCAATAAAATAAATGCTCGTTTTGATGATAATACTATGTTATCTCAAACAATATAACTATCTAAAACAAAATGCTAGATCATTACACTTCTTGTGTATATAGAATCCTATCTAAAATTCTTATGATTTTACTTGGTTAAAAATTCAAAAATGAAAAGGAAAATCAGAAGATTGGAATTTCTTAAGTCTCTCCAAACATTAAGTTGAAAGCAAACTGCTTGATGGTTGAAATGAAAGATTTTATCAAGAAAACACTCTCTGTTGACTGCTGAGTCCAAGCTCTCAGCAGATTCCCGACGATTACTCAGTCAAAGCTCTCAGTAAAGACTCTTTGAACTTAAAAGATTCAAGGAATTAAAAAGAGTCTAAATTTACTACTGAATCAAAGCTTTCAACAGATATCCGGTGAATGCTAAGTCCAAGCTCTTACCAATATGATATTGTTTGCTATATTTGGCCATAATAGACAAAAAAGGAAGGAAGGTTACTGAGTCCAAGCTCTCAGTAAAGAGGCTCTTTGATCCTTCAACGATCAAAATTATTTAAGAGTCTATTTCGTCTACTGAGTTCAAGCTCTCGGTAGAAACCCGAAGATTGTTGAGTCCAAGATCTTAGCAGATGTCCGTAGATAGCTAAGTATGAAATCTTAGCATACTATTATTGACTTCTGAGTCCAAGCTCTCAGCAGATAACTATTGCCTACGGAATGTCAAGGCCTTAAGAGAATCTAGCTGAATGTTGAGTCCAAGCTCTTAGCAAATATAAATCGTCTAAGGAATACTAAGATCCCAGCAGAATATATGCTCAATGCTGAGTCCCAGCTCTCAGCAAAATTATATGATCTAAAGTATTCAAGAATCTAAGGGATCATCAGATGATCGAATGTTGAGTCCAAGATCTCAACATGGGCCTTTCTAAGTTGTTGGATGTACTACTCTTAGCAAATGCCTTTTTGCGTGTTGCATTCGGCTCAATAAACATAGGAGAGATAATCATTTCAAATCTCTCGGAAGGCGGGATTATCTAAATGATGGAGCTGCCGTGGAGTCCACATTAATTGAAAAGGTGACTACAGCATAGGGCGGCGACAAATAATCAGAAGCCACGTTAGCAACACAATCGTCGATTCATCCAGATCAGGAGGGAGACCCAACCACTCACACAAAGCCGGTTGCAAGCAATCGTATAAAGGAAGATTGGTTTGGGATTTCTAAACCCTATTACTTCAAATACTTCTGTTTTTGAACTTTTCTTCCACTCCACATCTCTTTGAGTTTCAGAAGAAATATGAATGGCAAAATAATCCAACTGTTCCAGTCCCCCTACGGAATCGTCCAGAAGGCCACACATACCTGGAAAACCTGAACAATTCCATCCCACGTTCACATGTGTATTCAAAAAGGAGCAGATTGATGAATCAGTCTCTTACTGTTGCTTCGTAGCCATTGATCTTGGGAAGGCACCGGGTGAACTCACCTACGAACAAAAAAAGGCGGCTCAAGTAAAGAAGGACAAAATACTCTATGAGCCATTGTTCAGAGAGCACTACTGCGACAATCTCATCGACAAAATCGACCGAGAAGGCCTTCTGAAGTACCTATTTACGGAACCCCTCAAAATTCTGTCCACATATAGTTGTGGAATTCTTTGCTCGTGTTGTGGTTGACAATAGTGAAAATTTTTTCACCACAAGTGTTTTGGGTACGAAAATCGTAGTAGGCCCAGAGGTGCTAGCAGAGAAGTATGGCCTATGAGCAGAAGGAGAAGATGTAGCCAACTACAAGATCAATGATGAAGGAGAAGATGTAGCCAACTACAAGATGAAGCAGAGATGCAAAAGTGATGGTTAAGATGGAAGAAGGATACCTTCACAAAATCATGGAAAGTGGTCACGCCTCTGAGATCACTGGAAGAACCCATGAATAACCTAGCACCGATTGTGATAAGAATGCTGGTAAGCAAAGTTGGTTCACTCTCAGAACTCAGTGCCAAGAAGTTTGTTGTAATGATGGCGATTGATGATCAAGTTTGTGGAAATTGGGAAAAGCTCATCAACACCAAGTGGCTGGCGCACGTTTACAAGAACAAGAACGTTAAAATAGAGCATATTTTCACACAAGATGTGGGTTTTGAACTCAAGATCAGTCATTTTCTTGAGGGCAACATACCCCAAGGGAAGTGCTGTTGTGGTGAAGATTTGCTGCACACCGACTACATACCGCCAACCAAGAAGCAACAACTACCAAAGAACTTTAAGGAACCACTTATTCCAAAAGGGAAGAGCAATGTCAACCCTGAAGAACCGGTTTTTGATGAAGAAGATCCCTACCGAAGGACATGTGATCCTGCCAACTGCGGTTCCACTCACTGAGGAGGAAATTGAAGAGGAACAAAGGAAAGCAGACCAGGATGCTCTGTTCAAAGAATATGAAAGCTTAGTCGACATCACGCAGTTGGATCCCCTTATGCCAACCATTACAAAGAAAAAGCGCACACAGGAGATCCCTCAGCAGAGGAAGAGCAAGCCAGCAGGTGATGAGGAGAAAGCTAAGAAAAGAGGAAAGAGTGATCGCTTTCATGGATTGACAGTTCAGGTCACCGTACCGGTGGTAGACACATCTCTACCAATTCTAGATGTCAACAAGGATAGAGATGCAGTGCCTATCTAGTCAGCCTCCAATGAATCAAAGAGAAAACTAGAGTTCTCTGGAGAGAGCAGGCATGGAAGAAGAGGCGACAGGAGAAAGCTTTGAAAAAGGCACGTGCACAGGAGGAATTTGACAAAGCTAAGCTGAAGATGACTCTCGAGCAAAGGGATGCTTGATTTGAGAAAGTAAAAGCTACTTATGTTGAGCGCAATGCCAAGATTCAAGCTGGTGATCAACCTGGTCGCATCACCAAGAAGGATATTGAGAAGGCACAAACTGCAAAAGGCAAAGCTAAGGTTAGCAATTTCGAAGAAAGCATTGTAGATCAAGATGCCATGACAGATGCGGAGTTCGACAAATAGCACAGGAAAGGAGCATTCATGAATTTACCAGAAGTTGTGCCAGGAAGATTCAAGGAATCAATGATGCAGCAGATTCCTGCGCAAGGAGAAAGGAGTTCTGCTACTCTGACTATTCTGTATGTCACCGCGCAAGGGGAAAGTGATGGTGCTGATGTTTTTACTGAAAAAGTTGTTACACAAACTGCTATGCGAGGAGGTAGGAGTGTTGAAAAAGGAAGTTTGAAACAGACTATTGTGCAAGGAGGAAGCAGTTCTGTTGATGAAAAGATAATTGAGGATGAACAATTGGTTGCGCGAGGAGAAAGCCAAACTGTTACAATTCTAGCAGAGAGCGATTTGGTGTGAGATGAGATCTGAATCCCTGCTAAAGAAAATGAAGACAAGGCAGCAGAGAAAGAGAGTGCTGACCTTGAAATGTTGATAGATGAAGGTACAACAACTGCTGAGGTAGTTCAACCGATGGCTGGTCAGCAACCAGATTCCACAGCTGAGGATGCTATTGAGAAGGAACTTGCTATGAAGGAAGCCGTGAAGAAAGAAGCCACTACCTTACTCGATGTTGAGACCCGTGCGACAATACTGGGGGACCTTAGTGGAAGCGTGAGAGCACACAATGAGCAATGCTTACGTGCTCTGGGAATTGATCCAACGAATGTTCTAGAATGGAGAAAAGGAGCAAAGAATCCCCGTGTACTACACAAGACCATTGACATGCTGTAGTAGAGGAAAATTCTGATTCCCACCTTTCTCGAAGTCTCAGGAATCTTGTTCAGCAACATCCCGAGTGAAGATGAAGTAGAAATGATAGGGAGTGCCGAAGCTACTGAAGGGGTCTTAATGCTTGCCGAAGGTAACTCAGCTTTTAGAACAAAGACTTTGAGAGTGCCGATGGAAGGACAACCTGACAAAAGGTTCAAGGCAAAGAGAATTTCCAAATGGTGCCCTCCAGTTACTGTGAAAGATGAGAAGAATGATGATCTTATCTCATGGGCGAAGGATATTTGTGTATTCATTGAAGCCCAGGTCGCTGATGATCTTGCGACCACCTATGCCGCTGAATTCATGGATGGGTCTTCTGATCTCAAATGGCTGAAGACAGAGTTCCAGAAATGGAGATTCTTTTACTATGCCACCCACGAACTACACTATGAAGACCGAGCAATTATGATAGCAAAGATGGGTCTGAACTATTGGAGAAGTGAAGAGGAGTTGGCAGACGACTGGACAGATCAGACATCCAAGAGGCAATACTCTGAGAAGCAAGTGGAACTCAGGCTACAAAAGATAAAGGTGCACAAAGCCATCACAGGAGATCGCTCAATCTCTGCCTCTGAGTACGCCATTGCTGACTCGCCTCCTTTCACTCAATCTTTTAAATCCCCAGCAACAACAGGACAGATGGTTGCAGCTGCTGAATTGCAAGCCAGGATAGCAGAAGAAAAAGCTTCACGGCAGGAAGCAGAGGATCAACAGAAAAAAATGATGTTACGAAGCGGATTCTCACAACATTGGCTAATATCCCACATCGGGTGGACAACTTTAGGCCTCCGTCTCCAGTTGCTGAAGAAGGGGATCGTTTTTAGGAAGATGTACCGGTCAGAGTAGAAGATGTTGATCCGACTACTACTTCATCACAGGCGCTGACACTCACTGCTGATATTCCCACCGCCTCCAACCAGATAGTCGTATCCATGGAGCCCCCAGCCTTGACAGTTGAACCTTTGAGTTCCAGTACCCATAACAGGGACCTCCAGAGATACATTCATGTCGTGGTAGCAAGGAGCATTGGAGAGGAAGTCGTGTTGATCGTGCAAACTGAAGTGCAACACAGGCCAAGGAGGAACTTCACTAGACGCTGCATGATAATTTTGAGATCTTCTCCACCGACCTTTTGGTTGCGATCAAAGAGGGGGAAGAGAAGAGACTGGAAGAAGATGCGGAGAGGTGAAAGGAAGAAGAAGAACGACTCCAGCGCCTTGAAGCACGAAAGAAATCAGAAGAAGAATTGAGGACACAGCAAGCAGATCAGGAAGAGAAGGAGGAGCAAAGGAAGAAAGAAGAAAATGAGAGGATCAGAATGGAAGAAAGAGAAGCCCTTGTGGATAATTTCATGAAGGTCACAACCAGGACCCTCAGAAATTTGAAGAAATCCATTGGTTCCCCAAGTGCCAGAGTTGCTGATTCAGATTCCTCAACAACCAAGAAGTAGTCCCTCCAAGTCTCCCAAGTCTCCAAGTCTTCTGGTAAAAATGTTTTGAATTTGGGTAAGTTGTTTCCTTGTACTTCACTGCGAAATTGTTTTAATGGAAACTAACCCATGTTGAAAACAACACCTCATTGTCCAACACTGATTTTACTGCCATAGCTGAACTTACACGACTAGTGTAATCAACAAAATTGCTTGGATTACTGAGTGTGTGATATGTTCTTGTGTGTTGCTCTATATTTATGTATGAATGTGCTATGTGCTTATATGATTGATGATTTGAAAGCCATTTACCTGAAGTAAAATTTTAATCGAGCATTACCCTTGTTATTTCAAGGGGGAACATTTACAAACCATACTGAGTCTAAGGGAGTTGGTATGTTGAGAATAGATATGATAGGAATACCTTGTAATCTTAGTAATCAGCTTTCCCGTGATCAGTTAGCATTAAAGCTCAGATTTGAGGCTTTGATCGCACCAAAAAGGGGGAAATTGTTAGGAATATTGTTATTATGTCCCCATGATCTTCATTGTATGTTTATTAGTTTTGGTGCATCAAAGCTCAAGTCAATCTAGTCCTTAGCAACTTAGTATCGAGTTGAAATGTAAAAGTCCTGGATAGGATTACTTGAGTTGTAATAGAACTAGAATAGAAGATTGAAGAATGCCAAAATTGTCAGCACAAACAAAAGAAGAAGAATGCTGAAAGAATCAGCATAATCGAAGATTGCTGAAGACGCTAGTAAAAGGCTAGCAAACATTGAAGAATGCTGAACGTGCTTAGAAGAATGCTGAAGGATTAAAGCAAACGGACTGCTGAGATATCAGCAGACATTCAAACTAGCAGCAAACTAACAACAACAATCAACATACCATACGAAGTCGAGAATCGGGAAGATCCAAATCACAAGGAAATTGGACGAATCAAAGAGTAGGATAATCAACCGACACAAGGAAGGTTACTAGATTTAAATTAAAAGTTCTGTTCTGACAAAGACGGTCAAAGTATGGACTTCGCCAATCAGAAACAAGGGAGACCTGAAGAGTCTCTGCACTTCGCAGAAAAAGAAGAACAGAGATTGACGAGCACACCCTCTGAGTCTAACAGATAAGATTCAAACATCCGTTTGAATCTTCACCTATAAATAGGTGTCATCAAAGAGAGGTTCAGAGGTTCGCAAAAATTCTACAATAAGAAAATAAAAAGAGATCTTAACACTCTCATTTATACGCGAAACCCTATCCGAGCTTGTATGTGATTGAAGCTTAGTAAAAGCTTTTATAGTAGAAGCTCGAGACCTTAGAAGATTCTTCTGTGGTTATCATTGGGATTCTTTCTGTCCTATAAAGAATCTAGCAGTCACCTTGCTGTGAAAGCGTGATTATCACGGGCTATTGCCAACACACAGAAAGGTTCTGGGAAGAACTATAAAAATCCCACAAGTTGACGTCCGAGGAGAAGAGAGGTTTGTCCTCACTCTAAGGAGTGTCGAAGGTGCAGATTGAAGTTCGAGGTGCTTGATGGTGCGCACTGACCAGACAGAGGAGCTACTCAATGTTAGAGATCAAGCCTGACCATATAATCAATCTTTAGTGAATTTTTAGTCAGGATGACTGAAGAGTGGACGTAGAACATTAGTTCTAACCACTATAAATCTCGTGTTCTTTACTGCGTTATTTCATTACTTTGTTTATTGTGTGATATTGAAACTCAACACATCAAGTGTTGAGTCATAATATGTAACCAATCTTACAAATACTCGAGCTTAAACACATTTGATAAATACTTGCTAAGTTGTGACCTTAGCAAGATAAGTGCAAGAAATTATTAATATTTCCACTGCATATACAAATATTCTGATCGGGGACCAACATGCTCTGTCCCTATATAAAGCCCTCAACATCTGTACAATGGGTACATAGCCCAGACAAAAATAAATTGGTGACCACTCGGGTCAATTGCTGCGTTTGTTCAGCTACCGGTCGGGTAAAATGAGGGATAACCATCTATGTGACTACCTCATTGACTATCCCACGGATCTTATTAAAAGTCTTCCCTATCTAGAAGTCTCTTGAGAATCCCCACTAGAAGAAGATTTGTGCTCCCTCCAAGGAATGCATCTATGTGGCGATGACTCTGGAATATCATGTCCCTCATCATCTATCCTAGCAGGACTTATCGGGTTTTCAGGAAACCAAAATTGTACAGATAATGCTTCTCGCATCTCGGAAGTAGTGTACTACACCTGAAATTGTTCTACTGGAAAAGAGACTAAGTTGCATAAAGCATTTATCTGCGGTAAAAAATACAGTTACTAAAATGATCTACAAATCACAGATATACATATAACATACCTCTTCTTGAGCAAAAAAAATGACACCCAATCCACTGCAACTGGACTAGTAAACTTCCATCATAAACTGAGGAATATTTTGGGGTCTTCCAAAATAGCACAAGCACCACCCAGCTTCGTTATGACCTCAAAGGCCCAAACCTTCAAAACCATTAAAATTTTTATAAAATGACCATATAATAAATAATATTAATCAACTCAGTAAAAATATTAAATTACACATGTAATATCCAAATAGGACCGCCCAAAGTCAATATTGGTCCAATTGCATCTCTAATAGTTGGGGAAAGGTCTAAATAGTAATATAACGACTTTAAAAAGTTCCGTTTGGCCTAATTATCTACTATAACATAAACCTAATTCTCAATCTTACGTTTTTCCGAATGGCAAATACACCAAAGCTAATATATTTGCTACTCTCAAGTACAACTCATGGTCAGTGTTCTCTACTTCTGCTTCCTTAAAAATAGCTAACAATTCCTTAGTTGTAACATATTTACCACCACAGAATCTCTACACTGAGGTATTAGAGGAATCATAAAGAGCAGATGGATTAAAATCAGTAGCTCCAAATAGCAACAGTGACTAGAGAAAACTCACCAATAACAAAACAAATACACTGCCCACCAATAAGAAACCATAAAGCATTTGACTTAGTACTCCTAATTGGTAGCTTAAAAGTTCGACCAATGCTTACAATGCACTAGGACCGTTTTTTGCCCAAATTATCAGATTACCAAAAGGCCCATTCCTAAAATCATTAATCAATTGCTCACCCCCTAATGAATCTAATGTAACATTAATGCAATCCAATGTGGCACTTTGGTGCATAAATATTAAATTCACCTTAGTAGTACTTACCTGCACAAATTATATTAAAATCTAAAAATCCAATCAAAACAGAATAACAATCAAATGTTCAAAATTTTGAAGATTTCTCTACGTGTATACAATCGCCTATTTCTTATCAATATATCAGCTATAAATAATAATTGATACATTACTAAGCAACACAAAATTAAAAGCAACTCTACTAAGCTTATAAACCAACAATATTAAACATTTAATCAAAATTAAACAAAATATCACATAAATTATATAAAACTAAACAATACATCACTTAAATTAAACATAATGTCTGAATAAATATCAATTTATCCACAAATTAATTATCCAGGAATTAATCGACCGAAATTAATTAAATAAGATGCAAGGGTGAATTAAACATGTAACAAACGAATCAAAGAAAATACATTGTTTCCTGACCTGAATTTCTGTAATCGAAGGCCACAAGATCGCGGGGCAAGTGGACCAGTGTTCACGATGTATTGTTGAATAATTTTTGATTTAGGGTTAAATTGGTACTGGATGGGACATGGGTCAGGAAACGGGTCGGGATCGCTTAAACTAGGTCATGATCGATTTGTATCGGGTCAGGAGAAATCAAAATATCGGATCAGGATTTGGGTTGGGAAGTGGGTCAGGATTGATTAAAATGGGTCATGATCGGTATGAATCGGATTAGGAGTAAATAAAATATTGGATCAGGTTTTGGGTTGGGATTCAGATCAGATTGAAAGGGTGTCGGGTCATTATCAGTACTATATGTGTCATCTTGCAGTTCATGAATTATATGATTTCGAAATTAAGTCGGGATTGGGTTTGGAATTTTTTTTTAGAATTTCGTAATTAATTTATAAATTATATAATTATTGATTTCAGAAAAAAATACACTTTAAATAATATTTCTACCACTTTTTTGTACTTGGGATATTTGAGATATGTATCATAAGAAGGGATATCTTCCTTATATGTATTTTTCATTTGGATATTCCAAAATTAAGTTCTATTCAAATATTTAATAGATGATTCGGCAATGATTAATTAGCTTAGCAAACAATCAAATCAATCAAGTCACTATCATATTTTAATCAAGCAATGATTAACTTATTATTTTGACTGCTCCAACAAACTAGCCCTTTTGAAATTGAGAATCTAATACTGATAAATACAAACAATTTTTTAATTAGTACACCTGACAAAATATATTAATTGATATTCAGGTTTTTTGTTTAGTTTAATCAGTTACAGTCTATTTCGTACTGGAAAATATTCATAAAACCTAAAATTCTTTTTTATATATATAAAATAATTTTTTAATGTACATCTTTGTTTTACAATCAAAACTATTCATGTTTTATATAATATCTATAATAATTATTAAAATTCTTACTAATCCAACCTCAATCACAATTTATCAACAAGAAATTATACTAGAAAAACAAATTCATATAACATGATTGATATGGAATAATTTTTTTATAATCAAATAGTAAACAGTCAACAAAGACAATGATTTCAATATATAAAATTGATTTAAAGTATAAACATACATTAAGAGAATATTGATCTTAAAAGTTTTATTTGTAGAACTTAAGTACATTGAATGCCCAATATTGAGATATTAAGAAAGAGATAAATGAAAAATAGTTGGTGATAGATAATTTCATATGCAATTCGATACGTTATATGTAAAAAATAATTTGTGCGCATATGAGGAGTGGTTGCAGAGTTTTAATAAAGAGAATATAATTATTAAACAATAGTAACTAAATATTTTGAGTTTATTCTTCAAAAATAAAGTTTTTATTAAATAAAAAGAATTTTTATTTGGTCACAATAATATTTGAGATTAAAAAAACTATATTATTAAAAATATATTATTCAAGCATAATATAGTTAACAATATATTATAAATACAATGTATATAGTCAAAGATATAATTAATTTAACAGGCTTGAAGTATGAATTTTTAGAAAGATATAACAAAAAACATAATTTAATTTATACATAATACATTGTAAAAAATCATAATTAGTTTAGTCGGATTAAAATACATAATACATTTATACATAACATGCTTGAAATTATGTCTAGTTAGGATAATTTTAACAAATTATGAATAACTTATCAGTTATTTAGAACTGACTACAAGAACTGGTCATGTACTCATTATATAAGATTCAATGTTGTAATAGTTTAGGTTTGGAATAATGTGGAAGAGTTTGAGAACTAACTGAAGATCGATCAATTAAAAATATCATAGCTCGTCAAATGCGATGAACAATTATGAGAAGAGAGAACAACTAATGGTTAGAAGAGAGAACTGACCAGCTGTGAGAAAAGTACCAACTGATAGGTCAGGAGGACCTCGACAACTAAGGAAGAAAGAATAGACAGACAAGGATACACTCAGCTAACCGATTATAAGTTGATGCTTCTATCATTCAAGATGTCCCATCCAAGGACAGAAACTGCAGAATTATACCACTTCATATAAACTTCAACTTGTAGAAAAGATAGGTTGCATTAATTCAAATCACAACAGCTAGAATTCAATTGAGCTTACAAATACCTCATCAAAGAAGAAAGCAAAAAAAGGAGAAGATTTTGATAATAAATTGATCCTATTGATACAACCTTCAAGCTTTAGGTTATCTCCCTCTTTCTCTCACTGAGGGTCTATTAAGCATTCTATGCTTCTTGCACGAAACCTCCATGCTTGTTAAGCATAAGATAATCGGAGGTTGATGAACTGAAGATCTGATGCTACAACTCAATTTCAAGTACTGTGGACAACTAAAGTTGTAGAAGGTAGGGTTTAAAATACAAAGTGTGGTAAAGCTCAACCGACTACGGTGCCTATTGACTGAGGTATGAATACTCAATCAAAGAATATCCAAAGTAGTAAACCTCATTAAATTACTGTAAGCAAGTGAGGATAGTGATTTCAATTCTCGGTGAATGAAGAGTGGATGCGTGGATAGTTTTTGAACAACTATAAACTTAGTCACATTTACTACTTTCAGTTATCTACTTTTATTTGCTTCCAACTATTTGAAACCCAACAATAATCATTTGTTCGAGTATACTTGAACTTGAGTCTTTAAACCTCCTTGGCTAATAAATTTTAACAAACTGCCAGATGACTCTTCTTGAGTCAACTGAGAACCCAACTTGGGCTCATCGTAGACATACGCTTCTGCACATACATTAACTCTGATTTGGGAACGGTGAGGGGTATCAGAGCAGGTGGTCCTTGAGATTATATATTTTGTAACTCCCTTGGGACCATAGCCATTTTTTATGTATGCCGGTAGGTCTTTATGCTAAGAAAGGGAAAGATGGCTACCACCAACTTGAAAAGAGCAACAAAGATGAGGAAACAGAGCTAGAAGAAGGTGTCCAGAATTGAGGTAGCCAGTTCTGAGGGAGGAGTCAAGCTAGCCCTTGCTGCCGACATTCAAATTGATGTATTTGAGTAGCAATTGGCTCCTACTTCAAAATCAATTTAAGATAATTAGCTCTCATATGCATTCTTTAGAGCACGCATTCAATAACTCTGAGTCGTGTCACTCCGACTCAAAAGATATATCTCTTGAGTCTCTTTAATATATATATATATATATAATTTGTGAAAAAACAATTTCATTTGAAAATGCATTTTTGAAAGACCAAGTCAGGAAATTAACTGAGAAGTTGAGCAAAGCTCAGTCTCTTATAAGGAATTTTGATAATCTTAAGGCAGAGAACTCAGCTCTGAAAATAAATTTTGAAAATTTTACAACTGAGTTTGATGCCTTAAAATACTGATGTTAAGCAACTATGGTGAGAAATCCAAAAAGATTATTCACAAGAATGATCACCAATAAAATTAGCAATTTAGCAAAGCTAATAATATTTTAGCAAAAATAAATTTATTGATCCCACAAGAAATGATATGAGGAAATAAATCGATGTACTGCAATGTAGTCTGTAGATAAATTGTTTAAGTTAATAAATAGGGAATTTGGCTTCAAATTTGAAACTAAACAATAAAATAAGATATATTTAAATTCAAACAAGGAAAACACAGATCGTGGGGTTGAACTTGTATTCTAAACATGTGATAGCTAGATCAATTATGTCAAACCCTGCAACACGTAAAATATAAGAATAATGTTATATCTTCCTTGGTCATGCAATTATAACGAGATTATTAATAATTGACTATCTCTTATCGATCTTAAGAACACAAATCTATAAAACTCATAAAAACATCAGATCAAATTACCTACAATGGAATATTTATTGGTTGGACAGTTAAATAATCATATTATGAATTTATATTCTTGTTATCTACTTTCGCCACTTGGTCCTTTAGTAAATAACTTACAATCTAAATTATTATCTCCTCTCGGTCTCAACTAACTCAGATTGAGAATTGAAAAAGGAAATCAAAATAAATAAATTAATGCATCTTATGCATGCCTCCAAAATAGTTGTTATAAACCCCATAAACTGCTAGAGAATTTAGCTAGACATAATTTTAAAAACAAAAATTTTAATTGATTTAAAATAAATAGAATAAATAACTTTGCTAGAGTCGTCAATCCTGACTTCATATCTTCTCCGAAGAAAAATAAAATAATTCTAAACTAATTATGAAAATTAAATTCTAAACTACAGAAAATGGGATGGAAAAGGGATATTGAATGGCCTAGTCTAATAGGTAATTATAGTGCTAGTGGACTATGAAATACGGTAGAAAAACACAAGGAATGGGAGTTGGTATGATGTCTATCACGACCCAAATATCCATAACCGTATCACTCAATCTCTTGTTAAATCTCTTTATCTTTTATCCTTCTATCTCATGAATATCTCGGAGTGTAATCTCACTTTTCCTTACATTGTTGAGTGCTCCACCAGTATTCAGAGATTTTTGCCCTTAAATCATCGACATGTTCTCATCCTCTTTCATATCGATCACAATAAAATTTGCAGGAAAAGTCAAGTGACCAACACAATAAGAACATCATCAACTATACCTTTTGGGCAACATATGGTGTCATCTGCCATCTACAATGTAATGGTGGTGGGCCTAATAACTCCAATATGCAGGTTGTTGTAGATAGAGTACGACATAAGACTTATACTTGCTCTAGTGTCGCACAGTACTTTATTAAGCTACAATTTCCCTATCTCTACTGGAATCGAGAAGAATATAGGATCACTTCTCTTCAAGGGCATCTTCTTCTATAATAGCAAGCTACATTCCTCATGTATAGTCACAGTTTCATTCTCAATGAACAACTTTTTCTCACTCATCATCTTTCGGAAGGATTTCATATAATCTTGGATCTCTCGCACAACTTCAACAAGTGGAAGGTTTAATACTAACCTTCTTTAGATTATATAATGAACCTTGTGTACTTCTCATCTTCCTTCTAATGGATTTGTGTACTGAAAGCATAATGATTGGTATATTATGTACAAGGTTGATGGTTAATATACTGGGAATAATTAATGTTGTATGTTCTTCTCCTGTCTGAATTAACAAATATGTATCGCAAATGCTCTTATCCTCTTCTCTCGCCAATAGGGAGATCATACCGTGTGTAGTAGATCAAGGAAGATCGTATGGATCGATTGACCTAGAGAGATATAAAAAAAAGCGGCTTATCTTGATTGCTTGGTATGTTGGTGTGTGCAGTACGCACTGATAGGACCTAAGTTAAGATCGATTTCTATATCTAACATTAAAGGAATCTTGATCTTGATGGCTTGATGGAATCCTAAGCCTAATGAAGGTACAGAGGTATATACAAATATGTGTGTCACTTTGAGATACTACCGTGGAGAGTTCTAGTCGAACTCGTATATATATATTTCTTGGGTGTTAGCAGTTTGTGCATGACTGTTTGTGACTGGAACTAGGTAACCATATCCAGTATAAGATGGTGACATTTCCTAAGCAGCTCAAAAGGTTCATTATGCTAAAGTCCTACAGACTGATTAAAATCAAGCATAAGTGAAATGGTTTGAGTGGGTTTACTAAGGAATAAAAGATGTTAATTGATTTTGGAGCTTGTCAGAGCTCAAATTAATTAATAAATATCTGTGACCATTAAAATGGGTTTATACCGAGCAGATGCAACCCTATCCTCATAGCTTTGTAGGTTTTCTTTGTTATTTGCATTCTGGTTCCTGGTCTTGCCGATGAAAAGCTCAAGCCCATCCAAGATCATATTTCTCCTATAAATACCCCTTAGGTTCTCAGATCACACACACCATACGATCATAAGTTGCTAAGCAGCAAACCAGTAATTGGGAGCTGCAGTTGGGTGATTTCATCTGAGAAGAAGAAGGAAATTTTGCTGCTCGATAGGCACAAGATCCAAAGGGAATCTTTAGCAGATTTTTAGATCGGAGCTGGGATACAAATAAAAAGATCAGATCTGGAGGATCATTTTCTTCTTCTTTTTAATTATTTAATTTCAGAAGATTTAATTCCTTCATCTTATAGGATTAAATCTTGTTGCGCAAGAAAGAGGATTGAAAGATCAAATCTCTGCGCAACTAGTTCAACAGTTCATACGATCCAAGTATTCCGCACAAATCATCTTATAAGTTTCAATAGGAGCATGCTAGGTTTATTTATAGGCATAAAAATTTATTTTAGATATCCAATGTTCAACCTGGGTTATGGATTGGCAATTCAATTTGCCAGCAATCCCTTCGGTTGGTATCAAAGCCAGGTTGAAATAATTGGCTCTTCAGTAAAAAAATATTGCCTATGCTTATGCATGAGTATTATTATTGAATTGCTATGAATGGATGTATGGATTGTATGATTTTGTTCATCATGGTTCTTGGGTTAATCCGCACATTAACTAGTGACTATCTCCTTGTTTGGCAAATATAACCAAGATTATTAACTAGTGACTATCTCCGCTCGGTCTCAAAGTACACCAAATTAGTCAATCTGATAAGCAAATCAGTTTAATTCCTACAGTCTAGTACATCTGTTTGGATAGTGTAGATTGTATCATGCATTCCTATTCCCACTATTAATATTCACCTCTCTGTCCTTCTATCAATAGCTAGACATCTAAATTAATCGTCACCTCTCGGTCCTTGAATTAAATTAGAATTAGAAAATAAATACAGGAATCATGAACCTAATTAATTAATCCTAACATGCATCCATAATAATATCAACCCCTAGAACCCGCTAGGGTTTCTAGCCACTCATCGCAGATAGAAATCCAAAAGAAAACATATTAAATTGCATAAAAGTAAAGAACTTACAAGAAAAATAAAAGGGTTTCGTGTTTCCCAAGTCTCCAAACTCTCAAAACCAAATTGTAGAACGAAAATATGATAAGGAATTAATGGGGGGGTTCTGAAAAATCGAATTTACATAGGTATTTATAGTGGTGGATGTGTATCCTATCAAATCTAGGGCTAAAGATATGAATAAATCCATTTTTCCTCGAATTTCCGCTCCAGCAAACAGCCTCGCGTCGATCGTGGCTGATCCACGTCGATCGACGTGGCTTCTTGGTCGGCATCGATCGATGCTGATTGGCGTCTGTCGACGCGGCTTCTCGCCCCTTCTGCGCGGTCTCACGGTTTTGGCCATAACTTTCTCTCCCAAACTCCGATTGACCCGATTCCAGTTGCGTTGGAGAGCTAACTCAAAGAATCATCCATTGCCATGTGCCAATAGCTCGAATTCCTCTTGTGGAAGAACTCTTCACTGCTACTCTTACACGTCACTGCTTCCGGAACGGATTTCTCGTGAACTTAGGCCTAAAACCCTGCAAAAACACCAAACTGCGCATAATACCACCTAATATAGACTCATGCATAGAATATATATTTAAACTCAATAAAACTACTTGAAATAGTAGAAAATAATATAGATAAGCGAGTAAAATAATGACCTTATCAACCCCCCAAACTTGAACGTTTGATTGTCCTCAATCAATAGGCAAGAAAGAAATCAAAAGATCATGCGATTAAAGTGCAATGCCTCACAAGATCCATCACAGTCAAGAATCAAAAATTCACTACACACAAGCAATTTGAAAGAGACAGAAAATTCATCAACATTGGAAGAACTCACGGGAAGTGTATTGCTCAACTCTCAAGTGTTTAAGGTATAGATGAAAGCACTCAAAAACATGTATGAAGAAATTTCTACCATAGGCTTGCGAATTTTCTAATATCTCCACTGCCAGAATGTGCACACAAGTCTAGAATCAAAAAGGACTTTCATAAGGTTGTAATGTAGCCTTTTGTGAGGGGTAGGAAAATATGGCCAAGTGACTAAAATTAATAAAGTTGTATTTCCTCAATCAATCCAAACCACCATCTAAGTTCATTCACCCTTCTCCTCAAATATATCAACAAATACACAATTTTTTTTTTCTAGCTCATTTTGAATCTCTTATGCTCTTTACATAATTTTGTATTCTTTTCTTTACAGAGAGCTTATGAGAATTCTAATTATTTCTTTGAGCTTCTTTTTCACACATCTTTTCACCATTAATTTATATTTTCTTATCTCCATATCACAATCATTCCACCCACATACCACAACTCAAGACATGAGCGAAACCAATACTTCTTCTTAATCTCATAGACAAGGAAAGAAAAATTTTGTATAGGCTCAAAAGTGGCTAACTAGGGAAATTTCAATGTGAAGGGACAGTGTTTAGGGAATTGGGCTATCAAAGATGGCCTAAGATCATTTCCTAAACTTCTGCAAACTATGCAGTCTCAACACAGAAAATAGGCAAGTTCTAGAGAAATAAAAACACACATGTGAATCTCACATCAAACGAAATACAGGCTCAAAATTCTCACACAAGGGTTCAAAAATTTTCTTCCGTAGTCAATTTCAAAACATCTCAATCAGCATGGAAGCACAAGTGTCAAATCAATCCTATCATGCGGTATTCTACATTCATAGGCATCTAACCAAAATCACAATCAATTCAACTCAACCCTCAATCAATTCTAATCTCACAATCTCATTCGGGTTATTTCAAAACTCAAAAATTTTCCCCACAAAATAGAATAAAATCTAAAGATTAAGGCAAAAATTAAATACAGAAAGCAGAATAAATAAAAGAACGTTCCATCTCTTGTCCACATCCCCCCAAACTTATTTCCAACTCGAAGAGTGGAATAAGTTTGAAAATCAGACAAAAGAGGGAACGATACCTGGTAATGGATCTCAGACATCCACTTTTTATCCCCCAGATTCTTCGAACATTGCGCGGAGTGAAATAGTGGTTGTTGGCACTTCGCGTCGATTGACTTGAAGCCTTCTTGTCGATCCCTTCGCAAATCAAAGTGTATCACGCCGGTTGCTCGGCGTCGATCGACGCCAGGCTGCGTCGATCGGCGTCGAGCTGATCTCCATTTTTTTTTTCAATACTGCAAAACAACTGTTAGCAAAGAAATAAAAGCAGAAATTCGAAATAATAAAAAAAAATGAAAATTGAAAGGAAAATACGGAAAATGTTAGGTTACCTCCCAACAAGTGCTTTATTTAACGTCGCAGCTCGACGATACCTCAAATCACTGCCAAGGAGGTCGGGTCCAGACTCGCCGACCTTTGGCATCCACCATGTAGACTTTCCGGTCTTTGATAATGGTGGTGAGCTCAAAAAAAGGTGGCGCAATTGACACTGCTACCCTATCGTTTCCTCGCTCCCACTCAATGGCAGCTGCTTAATCTTCTTCAGACTCATCCTCTTCTTCAGTAGTGGAGATTCGATTGCACTCCGCCTTCTTCTTGTTCTTGTCGATCACAAAGGTGATCCTCTCGTCATTTGCTCGGAGTGTGATCTCGCAGCTTCGACAGTCAATGAGAGCAGCACTAGTGTCGAGAAACTCACGCCCCGAGATCATGGGCATATTCTCGTCCTCCTTCATCTCGTGCACCACGAAATCTGTAGGAAAAATGAGATGGCCCACGCGAATGAGCACATCCTCTAGTATACCTTTCGGGCGGGACACAGACCGGTCCGCCATCTGCATAGTGATCGTCGTGGGCCTCATCTCTCTGATGTTGAGTCGCTTGTAGATAGAGTACGGCATCAGGTTGATACTGGCCCCAGTATCACATAGTACTCTCTCGAATGTGTGTCCCCCAATCTCAACCAGAATAGAGAAGCATCCAGGATCGCTTCTCTTGATGGGCACCTGCTTTTGAAGTAGCAGGCTGCACTGCTCGTGGATCTTCACCGTCTCATTCTCCACGAATTGTTTCTTTCCACTCATCAATTTTCGGAGGTACTTCATGTACCCCGGGATTTCCTTCAGTGCTTCGATCAGCGGGATGTTGATGCTGACCTTCTTCAGGTTCTCCACAAATCTGGAGAACTTCTCGTCCTCTTTCTGCATTGCGAACCTCTGTGGGAATGGCAAAGGAGGGAGCTGATCTTCAGACTGCTTCAACTTCGTGCCTGGGACAGACTTCGGCGTCGACCGACGTAGTGTGGCGTCAATCGATGGGCCCTTTTTTTCTGTGACGATCGACGTGGCAGGTCCGTCGATCGACGTGGATTCATCTCCTGTGCCTTTTTGCTCCTTTTCGTCTCCAGAATCATCTACAGCCATCTCGGGACCCTTGTAGCTCGTCCCAGACCTCAAAGTAACGGCTTTGTAGTCTTTTTGGGCCTTGGGGTTCACCTCCGTTGTGCTCGGAAGCTGTCCAGGCTTGTCTTGGTTGCCGAGTGTGGTGGCGATCTGGCTCAATTGTGTGTCCATCATCTGAAGATGTTTTGTCATCAGCTGCATGTGGTTGGCCATTCCCTTCACCTCGGTTTCTACTATCCCAAACCGGTTATCCGAGCTCTTGATGAATTTCTCGAGCGTATCCTCTAGCATAGATTTCTTCCTTTCCACGATCTCTCCTCCAGTACCTGCATCAAAACCAGGCGGAGGGTGTTCTGCAGCAGAAGGGTTAGCATAGGAAAAACCAGGGTGAGATCGCCCATGGTTGTACTGATACCCTTGATTGCCTCGGTAGTTATTGTGATAACTACCGCCAACGTAGTTCACCTCCGTACCGGCAGTTCCAGATGAACTGCTTGCACCCCTGTTGATGTAGTCAGCCTCTACGGGTACTAGGCCATGCTTGGCTCTGCAACAGCTGCAACTTGTGATGTGCCCAATTTTTCAATCTCCTCCCGGAGCTTTTTCACCTCAGCGACCATGTCGAATTCTGGCTTTGTCTCGACTGCTTTGACAGGTAGCTGCCTATCAGTTGGCCATTGGTGGCTATTCAGCGCCATATCAGCCAGCAACCTCATACTCTCTGCACCACTCTTCTTCATCAGTATTCCTCCAGCAGATGCATCAACCAGCTCCTTCATGTGAGGGTTCAGTCCCTCATAAAAATGACACACTTGCATCTCCAGATCGATGCCATGTCCAGGATAGAGTCGTAGGAGCTCTTTGTATCTCTTCCAGGCCTCGTAAAGTGACTCGTCATACATCTGCTTGAAAGTAGTAATGTCAGCTTTCCTCTTCAGCAGCAGGCTTGGTGGGAAGTAGATGGTAAGGAACTCTGCTCGAAGCTCCTCCCATGTCCCGATCTGACTCTTATCCAGTCCAGCAAACCAAGACCGTGCCTCGTCTCTGAGTGAGAACAAGAACAGTCTCATCCTGATCACATCTTGGGTTACTCCGTTCTGCTTCACAGTGTTACACACCTCAATGAATTGGTTGAGGTGGGTATATGGGTCTTCTACAGCTCTCCCCCCAAACTGGTTTTGCTGCACCATCTGAATAAGGCTTGTGCGCAGCTCGAAGTTGTTGGCATCAATGCCAACTCTGAATCCGGCCTCTGCTTGCTGTGGAAGAAATCGATCCAAGATGGACCTTTGCGGGATCACAACTTGCCTATCGTTCAACTCTGCCAGTCTTGCAGCTTCCTCCGCCTGAGTAGCCTGGGCTGCTTGTAGTTGTGCTCTCAGCTGATGTACTTCATTCACAAATTGCCTCTGCTCCTCGGGAGTCATATTTTGCAGTGGTGCTTCAAGATTCTCAGCCATCTCTCGTTGTTTTTCTTTTCCTTTCTTTTTGATTTTCCTGCAGGTTGCTTCAATTTCAGGGACAAAGGCTTCGAGTGTTTTTCCTTTGGCTCGCGTGTTCATGCACCTGCACAGGAAATGGGTAAATATCAGTTCAACATCGATCAACGTGGATTCACGTCGATCGACACAAAAGAGTGGTCGGCGTCGATCGACGAAAGGTATCCGTCGATCGACGCTGCAAAGTGATCGACGTCGATCGACGCTAGGTGGCATCGATCGACGTGAGATGTAGACTCAAAAACTCACACACGCACACGTACAGAAAATTAAAACTCAATCCAGCAAATCCTAGAACGAACTAGTAACAAGATAAAATCTAACAATTCCCCGGCAACGGCGCTAACTTGATCACTGCTATTTCTAACAGATTAATTATAATAATAGCGGCAAATAAATTTGTAAACCCTAAGGTTATCGATCCAGGGGAATTGTGTGGGGAAACTATCCTATATACTAGCTATGATCCTAAGATTCATTGTTTGAGAGATCCAAAATCAGGGTTTTATAAAAGTAAAGAAAACAATGCAGAAAATTAAGTAGTTTTGGAAGCAAATTTAAAGGAACACAGATTCTAGGGAAGAATTCATATTATTGATGACATGTAGGAATCAATTAATTTAACAGGTGAAATACTGCAACAATGCTATATTTCCTTGTTTGGCAAATATAACCTAGATTACTAACTAGTGACTATCTCCGCTCGGTCTCAAAGTACACCAAATTAGTCAATCTGATAAGCAAATCAGTTTAATTCCTACAGTCTAGTACATCTGTTTGGATAGTGTAGATTGTATCATGCATTCCTATTCCCACTATTAATATTCACCTCTCGGTCCTTCTATCAATGGCTAGACATCTAAATTAATTGTCACCTCTCGGTCCTTGAATTAAATTAGAATTAGAAAATAAACACAGGAATCATGAACCTAATTAATTAATCCTAACATGCATCCATAATAATATCAACCCTAGAACCCGCTAGGGTTTCTAGCCACTCATCGCAAATAGAAATCCAAAAGAAAACATATTAAATTGCATAAAAGTAAAGAACTTACAAGAAAAATAAAAGGGTTTCGTGTTTCCCAAGTCTCCAAACTCTCAAAACCAAATTGTAGAACGAAAATATGATAAGGAATTAATGGGGGGGTTCTGAAAAATCGAATTTACATAGGTATTTATAGTGTTTGATGTGTATCCTATCAAATCTAGGGCTAAAAATATGAATAAATCCATTTTTCCTCGAATTTCCGCTCCAGCAAACAGCCTCGCGTCGATCGTGGCTGATCCACGTCGATCGACGTGGCTTCTTGGTCGGCGTCGATCGATGCTGATTGGCGTCTGTCGACGCGGCTTCTCGCCCCTTCTACGCGGTCTCACGGTTTTGGCCATAACTTTCTCTCCCAAACTCCGATTGACCCGATTCCAGTTGCGTTGGAGAGCTAACTCAAAGAATCATCCATTGCCATGTGCCAATAGCTCGAATTCCTCTTGTGGAAGAACTCTTCACTGCTACTCTTACACGTCACTGCTTCCGGAACGGATTTCTCGTGAACTTAGGCCTAAAACCTTGCAAAAACACCAAAATGCGCATAATACCACCTAATATAGACTCATGCATAGAATATATATATAAACTCAATAAAACTATATAAAATAGTAGAAAATAATATAGATAAGCGAGTAAAATAATGAGCTTATCAATTACTCAGAAGTCTGATAGCGGTACATCTGACATAATATCATGGGAGTTGACTCCAAAGTTAGCTGCTTTTGACAAAATAGTTGCTGAAGCTAACGACATGATTGAAAACTTAGAAAATTGTCCAATGCAAGGTACTGAAGGACAAGGTATGTCATGTACATTTATAATAGAAACATATTTAGCATTTGTTTCTACCCATTCGTGGGAAGTGGATATTGGATCTACTGATCATGTTTGTTATACTTTGTAGGGATTCATGCAGACTTGGCAGTTAACACATGACGAGGTCACCATCTCCATGGGCAGCGGAGAGCAAGTCTCAGCATTAGCCATTGGAGTTTTTACATTATGCTTTGAAAATAGTATTTTGATTTTGAGAGATGTTTTGTTAGTGCCAGCATTTTGGCGGAACTTAATTTCATTTTTTAAGTTATTTATTGATGGATATTCAGTTATTTTTTATAGTGGTGTTTCCATCATTGGTGATAACGGTGTGATCTATCATGTAAAATTGATTGACTCTCTCTATATCATTAACTGTTTGCATAAATCTTTCATGAATGTGTTGCATTAAACTCATCCAATAATAATAATGATCTAAAGAGAAAGTTTTATTCTAATGAGGATCAAACATATCTCTACAACTTAAGACTCGCTCACATCAGTCTAAAGACGATTAAGAGGCTTGTTGATGATGGTATCTTGGATTCTTTTCTAGTGGAACCTCATCAAGTTTGTAAATCATGTATAGACGATAAGATGACGATGGCCATTTTAGGGAAGTCAGTCTCGAGCAGAGGATGTGTTAGAACAGATCAACTCTGACTTGTGTGGACATATGTCTACGCAAGCTCGTGGATGTTATGAGTACTTCATTACTTTTATTGACAATTAGTCAAGATTTGGTAATGGTTAGGTCAATTTTGAATTATGCAAGCTTGCCAGTTTTGTTTTGAAGATATGCCTTAGAAACAGCGGCCTATTTGTTTTTCCTAGTACCTTCTAAATCAATTCCTAAAACTCCTCTGGAGATGGTATGGGCGAAAGCCCAGGCTAACTGGAATGAGGTTTTAGAGTTGTCCAACATACGTGATGCCAAAGGAACTTGATAAGTTAGAAAGTACATGTAAGCTTATCTCAGACAAACAAAAAAGTGGTTACTTCTATTCAATTGAGGATCAGAAAGTCATTGTCAATACCAACATGAGATTTTTGGAGGATGTTTATGTAAGAAACCACAATTCCAAGAGTGAAATCATTCTCCATGAACTTGGGAATGATGAAGATATTCCATCAGGAAAGCCCCGTGTCGTGGTAGATTCACCTAGTTTTGGTGAGGGACTGCTTACACGACCACCAATGCAAGGCATGGAACCATAGAGTACTGTGTCAACTACTAACGCAGTTCAGATGCCTCGTCACAGTGGGAGAGTTTTTTGGCAACCAGAAAGGTACATGTTCATGGAAGAGTCTTCTAACTTGATCCCGAAAAATGTACTGGATGATACTGACCTATGGACATACGATGAGGCGATATTTGATAAAAATGCAGACAAATGGCATGTCGCCATGGATTCTAAAATATAATCCATAACAGCTATGGGTGTATATAAAAAAACTAAGCTACCAGAAGGCTTTCGAGCCATAGGTTGCGAGTGGGTATATAAGAGAAAAAAAGTAGCGAGTGGCAAAATTACGGTTTATAAAGCCAGGTTGGTAGCGAAGGGTTATAGTCAGAAAGAGGGCATAGACTATGATGAAACCTTCTCACCTACAACCACGCTCAAGTCCATTCAGATACTCCTTGCCATAGCTACACATATGGACCTAGAAATCTGGCAAATAGATGTCAAAACCGCATTTCTGAATGGGTATCTTGAAGAAGGTCATAAAATCTATATGAACTAGCCAGAAGGTTATGTGGAGAATGGCAAAGAGCATTTGGTTTGGAAGCTCAAGAAGTCCTTCTACAGACTTAAACAAGATTCACAATCACGGAACTTACGTTTCGACGAAATGATTTAGTCCCATGGATTTTTACATTGTTCTAATGTAAGTTGTGTGTATCGTTTATTTGCCAGTGGAAGCATGGTATTCATTGCACTTCATGTAGATGATATTCTTCTATTTGGGGACAATGTGGAGGTATTGTCGGATATAAAAGGGTGGTTATCTGAAGAGTTTCATATGAAGGATCTTGGAGAAGCCGAATACATCCTAGGTATTAAAGTCATGGTGTGTTGGTCCCGATCAGAGTAGTTATTGTGCCGCGGAAATTTCAATGTTCATTGAATTAACTTGCTGAGTTCTAACTCAGCAAGCATTTAAAAAAATTATGTTTTAGGCTTGAGTATTTCATAGTTTACTTCTAGTTTATACTCCAACACTTGAGATTCTGGGTTTTAAATCAAAAGGAATAAAACAGTAAACAATAGTAATAACACAAGGTTTGTAGTGGTTCAGACAAAAGTCTTATATCCACTCTTCAGTCTGCTGACTGGAATTCACTAAGATTTGATAAAATGATTGAACTTGACCTCTAGCTGTAGGCAGCACCTCTGTCTGGCCAAAACACACCTTGAAGTAGTCCTTCAATATCAATTTTCTCGAAAATCCTTGGAGTGAGGACACACCTCCCAACCTCCTTGAATGCCGGATTTAGAAGTTTTATAGTTCCTCCTTGAACTTATCCATTTTGCAGCTAATGCCCGTAATAATCAATCTAAACAAAGTTAGTTGGCTGATGAGTTTTTCCGAGGATAGAAAGAACTCTAAAATAGCTATAGAAGTGAAATTCTAAGGCCTCGTGTTGAACACAGGTAGCTTCTGAGAAGTGCCAGAGTTTTATGATTTTGATTAACTTCTTATCATCACTCTTTAGTACCTTTCCCTTTCATTTGAAATAATGCAAAGAATTAGCATGGACGGCGTAGTATTGTGCTTAGCCTTCATAGTCTTTTGAAAATGAATTGAATTGGACTCAGGCCTCATGTAATTGTTCTGCTTACTTGGAATGTTTGCTGGCTTTTTCAAAACCGATTCCAGAAAAATCATTATAATATCTTTCAGAATCCGAAATTTCATCAAGATCTCTCGTGCTTTTTGAAAACTTGCATTGAAATTGCATTTTCACGGAGTTTTTGTTATATAAAACCTCATTCTATTTTTCTAACATTTTGAGATTTTCAGTAAGTGTGGAAAACTTAGCTTTATGTTTCAAAAGTTCCACGCTTACTCACCTAGATTTTTCAATCTCACTGGTCAAAGTTGAAAGCTAAGGTTTCAGCGAGAATTTTTCATTTGCTAAAATAATTTTCAAGGCATAGATTTGAAAAATCTTTTGAAAGCTGATCAAGAGTGACATCTTTTGAGTCAGAGCAATATAACTCAGCAGTGTCATGCATGTTTGCTGAATAGATATTGTAGTGTTTGCTACCTTATCTTTTGTGACTGCTAAGGTTGACTGTGCCTCTTGGTCTTCTTCACCGTCATCATCATTCCCCTTTTTAAACATGAATACCAACAAGACTTCTTCCTCATCCTCTTCTGAGGTATGGCTTCCATCATCGTAATTTGGGATGTTCGAAATTTCTGTTCTGGTCAGCAGAGCCTTTGTAACCACCTTTGATGCACGCCTTTCAAATATCTTTTTCAATCTCTCCCTCTCTTCCTGGTCTACACGTGGACAATCAAATTCGAGATTATCAGGGGAGTTACATTCAAAGCTATATCTCGGCATCCTCTTTGTGGGGCGATTCTCTACTGGCTGAGATTCCTCTTTCTTAGCTAGCTTTCAACATGAGCTTTTGCAATTTGTTCATTTTTTCATCTAGTTCGCTAATAGAACATTCAGTCTCTTTTGGTTGAGATCCACTTGCTGATGTGGTCTCCTTTGCTCGACTTGATTGAGCTGGAGGATCGATGTGGAACGTCTTCTTTGTTTTCCACTTTGAAGCATCTCTTTTGACAAACTATGTTGCATCCTCAGTGCGTTTTTCAGCATATGTTACAGACCTCACAGCTTAATTCTTGTTTGCTTGTAAGATGTCCCATTCGTGGGCCTGGAGCTGAGCAAACAATTCCTTAGTTGTCATCTTTGAAAGATCCTTCTCTCTAAGGCTTGTTACCTTGACGAACCAATCTTCATTAGGCATCTTCGAAAGAGTCTTCGCATTTACATCTGCAAGGCTATACTCTCTCCCCAAAATTTTTAATTCACAGATAATAGAATTAAATCTAGCTTCCATTAATTTTACGCTTATTCCAGGAAGCATTTGGAAGGATTCATACTTATCTACGCACTACTGAAGCTTGTTCCGCTTCATTTGATCTGTTTCTTGACATAGGGTACCAAGAACATCCCAAACCTATTTGGCGTTATCTTATTCCAGAGCATCCACGACTAAAGGTTCTGGTAGAGCATTCAGGATCAGCTCAAGAGCCACAATATCCAGTTGAAATTGTAATTTGTCTTCACTCGTCCATTCATAATATGGTTTATCTACGATTTCTGGTCCTTCTGCATCACGAAGCCGAGCATTTACCTTAGTAATTTTGATAGGTCCTTCTTTGATCACATACGCCATCTCAGGGTGTATATTCTTTAGTGTGATCAACAACCTCTTCTTCCAGGTGTTGTAGGTTTATGGAGAGTATTTGGACAACTTCACGTTATGCATCATTTCTTGTAGCCTGAGCTTGACAGAAGACAAAGAAAATGCAATGAAATGGATCTGGTCCTAAGAGACTTAGAAACAGCTAGTCTGTAAATACCAACCTCACTCTGATACCACCTGTTGGTCCCCGATTAGAGTAGTTATTGTGCAGCGAAAATTTTAATTTTCCAGGTTCTAACTCAGCAAACACTTAGAAAAATAATGTCTTAACTCAAGTATTTCTTAGTTTACTTCTTGTTTATACTCCAGAACTTGAGACTTTAGGTTTTTAATCAAGGGAAGCAATAACACAGTAAGATTTGATACACAAATTGAAACTTGATCTCTTGTTGTAGGTAGCACCTCTGTTTGGCCACAACACACCTTCAAGTAGTCCTTTGATATAAATCTTCTCGACAATCCTTAGAGTGAGGACACACCTCGCAGCCTCCTTGAACGCCAGATTTAGAAGTTTTATAGTTCCTCCTTGAACTTATCCCTTTTACGGCTAATGCCCGTAATAATCAATCAAATCAAAGTTAGTTGACTGATGAGTTCTGAAATAGCTATAAAAGTGAACTTCTAAAGCCTCGTGTTCAACACAAGTAGCTTTTGAGAAGCCTCGTAGTTTTCAATTCTACAGAGTGTACGCTTGATCTTTGCGTACGTGCGTCACTTGTTATTTTCTTCAAGTCCTCTGCTAATCTTCTTTCTTTCTTTTCCTTTATTTTTCTGGATTGAGCAAAGACGCTTCAAGTCCCTGTTCCCTCGTTGGTCCTTTTTTTGACACGCTGACCTCGTCAGAACGAATTTCTTAAGTAGACTCACAATTTTTCTAACTTTTGATATGTCAACCTTCTTATTTAGGAGAATGATCATTGTAAAATCTACAGATTAATTATAGCAACAGTGGTAAATAAATTTATAAGAACCCTAAGGTTATATAATCCAGGGAATTGTATAACAAAACTATCCTATGTACTAATTATGATCCTAAGATTCATTGTTTGAGTGAACAGAAAATTAGGGTTTTGAATTGGAAAATTAAGATGACAATACTTGAAAATTAAAGAGGTTTTGAAATCAAATTATAAGAACACAAATTCTAGGGAAGAATTCTTAGTATGGATAACACGTAAAACCAATTAAATTAACAGGTGGAATACTGCAATAATGCTATATTTCCTTTGTTGGGAAAATATAACCTAGATTACTAATTAGTGACTATCTCCACTCGGTCTCAAGAACACCAAATTAGTTAATCTGATAAGCAAATCAGTTCAATCCCTACAGTCTAATACATCTCATTTGACAATATAGAGTGTATCATGCATTTCCTATCTCACTATCAATATTCACCTCTCGGTCCTTCTATCAATAGCTAGACATCTAAATTAATCGTCACCTCTCAGTCCTTGAATTAATTTAGAATTAGAAAATAATCACACGAATCATGAACCTAATTAATTAATCCTAACATGCATCCATAATAATATCAAACCCTAGAGCCCGCTAGGGTTTCTAGCCACTCATCGCAGATAGAAATCCAAAAGAAAACATATTAAATTGCATAAAGTAAAGAACTTACAAGAAAATAAAAGGGTTTCGTGTTTCCCAACTCTCAAAACTCTAAAAACTGAAAAATATGATGATGCATCTTGAAAAAGTCGAATTTACTAGGTATTTATAGGGGTGGATGTGTATCCTATCAAATCTAGGGCTAAAGATATGAATAAATCCGATTTTCATCAAATTCCCGCGCCAGCAGACTCGCATCGATCGATGTGGATTCACGTCGATCGACGTGGCTCTCCCTTTGGCATCGATCGATGTGGATTGGCGTCGATCGACATGGTCCTATCTCGCCCCTTCTGCGCGGTCTCACGGTTTTGGCCATAACTTTCTCTCCCGAACTCCGATTGACCAGATTCCAGTTGCGTTGGAGAGCTAACTCAAAGCTTCATCCATTGCCATGCGCCAATAGCCCGAATTCCTCTTGTGGAAGAACTCTTCACTGCTACTCTTACACGTCACTGCTTTCGGAACGGTTTTTAAGTGAATTTGGCATATAACCTGTAGAAACACACCAAAGTACGCATAATATCACCCAATATGGACTCATGAATAAAATATTTATATAGACTCAATAAAAATACATAAAATAGTAGAAAATAATATAGATAAGCGAGTAAAATAATGTGCTTATCAAACCCCCCCAAACTTGAACGTTTGATTGTCCTCAATCAATAGGCAAGAAAGAAATCAAAAGATCATGCGATTAAACTGCAATGCCTCACAACAATCATCACAGTCAAGAATCAAAAATCCACTACACACAAGCAATTTGAAAGAGACAGAAAATTCATCAACAGTGGAAGAACTCACAGGAAGTGTATCGCTCAACTCTCAAGTGTTTAAGGTATAGATGAAAGCACTCAACAACATGTATGAAGAAATTTCTACCATAGGCTTGCAAATTTTCTAATATCTCCACTGCTAGAATGTGCACACAAGTCTAGAATCAAAAAGGACTTTCAATAGGTCGTAATGTAGGTTTTTTCTTATAAGGTAGGGAAATATGGTCAAGTGACTAGAATCCATTAAATGGCCAACTCAACAAACTACAACCACTCTCAATCATCATCCACCTCATCTCCTCAAATATATCAACAAATACACAACTTTTTTTTTCTAGCTCATTTTGAATCTCTTATGCTCTTTACATAATTTTTGTATTCTTATCTTTTCAGGGAGCTTATGAGAATTCTAATTATTTCTTTGTGCTTCTTTTTCATACATCTTTCACCACTAATTTATATTTTCTTATCTCCATCTCACAATCATTCCACCCCATATACTACAACTCAAGACATGAGCGAAACCAATACTTCTTTTTAATCTCATAGACAAGGAAAGAAAAATTTTGTACAGACTCAAAAGTGGCTAACTAGGGAAAATTTTATGTTAAGGGACAGTGTTTAGGGAATTGGGCTATCAAAGATGGCCTAAGATCATTTTCTAAACTTGTGCACACTATGCAGTCTCAACACAGAAAATAGGCAAGTTCTAGAGAAATCAAAACACACATGTGAATCTCACATCAAATGAATTACGGCTCAAAATCTCACACAAGGGTTTAAAGTTTTCTTCCACAGTCAATTTCAAATCAGCTCAATCAGCATGCAAGCATAAGTGTCAAATCGATCCTATCATGCGGTATTATACATTCATAGGCATCTAACCACAATAACAATCAATTCAAAATCACCCCTCAACCGATTCTAATCTCACAATCTCATTCTGGTTATCTCAAAATTCAAAAAATTTCCCCACAAAATTGAATAAAATTAAAACTTAAGGCAAAAATTAAAGATGGACAGCAGAATAAATAAAAGATAGAACGTTCTATCTCTTGTCCACATCCCCCCAAACTTATTTCCAACTCGAAGAGTGGAATAAGTTTGAAAATCAGACAAAAGAGGGAATGATACCTGGTAGTTGATCTCAGACATCAACTTTTTATCCCTCGGAGTCTTCGAACATCGTGCGACATGAAATTGAGACTGTTGGCACTTTGCGTCGATCCCTACGTGGATCAAAGTGTAACACGTTCCCTGTTCGGCGTCGATCGATGATCGATGCTAAATCTGCATACAAATTATAGCAAAGGGCAAATAAA